>JAUBNY010000836.1:79614-143481 GCA_032275445.1 Crypturellus soui
GAGCACGCGCGCGCGCGGCCGTTGGCGCTGCCGTTAGCGTCCCCCCCCCCCCCCGCCCCTCTGCCCGCGAGGCGCCGCGCGGAGGAGCGAGGCCGCGGCGGCCGTTGGCTGCGGGGGGGTCTCGCTGCGCCTCCATGGGGCCGGCTGAGTCGCCCTGCCCCGCCGCTGCGATGAAGTGACAGCGGGCGGGGGGAAGCCGGGCGGGCGGCCCCGGTGCCCCGCGCGAGGCGGAGCGGGACCCGCGCGGCAGGAGGCGGCGGGCGCGGAGCTCCCTCGGCGCGCCCTGCTCCCCCCGCCCCGCTCCCGCCTCCGCCGCGGGCCAGAGAGGGGGGAAGGCGGCGGGGCAGGAGCAGGAGCGGGCGGCGGGCAGCGGCCGCACCATGAACTACCAGCAGCAGCTGGCCAACTCGGCAGCCATCCGGGCCGAGATCCAGCGCTTCGAGTCGGTGCACCCCAACATCTACTCCATCTACGAGCTGCTGGAGCGCGTGGAGGAGCCCGTGCTGCAGAACCAGATCCGCGAGCATGTCATCGCCATCGAAGGTGAGTCGGGAGCGCGAGCTCTACCCCTCCGGCCCGCGACGGCAGCGGCTGTTGTGCCCCGCGGGCCTCCTGCTCCTCCTCCATCGCCTTCCTCCGGGCACGGCTCCCCAGCCCTCCCCGCGCCCCGGTGCTCGGTGCCGCAAGGAGAAGTTGCGACCCGCGGGCTGCCGGTGCGCGGGCAGAGCAGCCGCCCCTTGGGACGATTCCTAGGGCAGGAGGACGATGCGATGTGCACTTGCCTGGGGGTTGAGTGAAAGGAGTTTTTTTTTTATTATTATTTTTTCTTCCCTCTTTTCCCTGGTGCCCGGTTGCTTTCATCTTGCAGAACTGTAAAGTGCGGGTTCCGGTTTGGAGGGATGCAGTAGGTAAACAAGATGCACAGCTGCCTTCTAGAGCAATCGCCTCGGCAAGGCTGTAAATAAAGACGCAGGTGTGAAGGCAGTGTGGAGATAGCAGCCTGCTCAGCTTGGGTTTATGTGGGTCTGGCCCCAAGGGAGTGCTGTGGACAGGCTCTTAGGAAGTGCATAGCAAGAAAGGATTGCTGCCATTGGGAACTCCTAGGGCTTCCTTTGCTGTCACTGGAGTTAAAAGCAGCTAACTGTTCTGGCTGAGAATGTATGTTTTAAGATGGAATTTTGTGCCACTGTTTTGGAGAGGATTCAGTCTTGCAGTTTGCGGTGTATAGCACCTGGAACCACCTAGTTCTATTGGCTTGGCTTGTTCTTAAATTATCTGTTGTAAGGTTCTACTGGAATAGCTGTTGCTGGGATGTTGTTACTTGAAAGACTGCAGTATTCAGATTGGTCTTAAGAAATCCAGTCTAAATCAATAGGCATTATGTCTAAATCTGTTTACATTTTGGAAAGGGGGAGCTGCTCTCAGGTGTCTCCTTTAGCAAGTTGTTGCAGCTGGCAGCACCTGCTGTGTGGTAAGGGGCATAGTTTGAGAGAGAGACTTTGCTGGAGACTAAGTAGTAGAGTTTTATGCGTGTTCTCCATGGTTCTTGTTTGCTTGAAATTATGGGGAGATGGTTGCTGGATTCTGAGCTGCTCTTGGAAGTGTTTCTGTCTGCTCTCCTCTTCCATCAAAAAGATGGGCACCTGCAGGATGGAAGATGTCCTTCAGCAGAACATATGCGTGGAATTTTTTATTGGTAGCTTATGCATCTTTATATAGCATAAATATCATATGTCTTGAAGTCAGATGCTGAGGACATACTGATGTGGCCAAGTTGGTGTTGGAGCAATGTGTGCAGTTATTTTTTATAGTATGTGTCTTATGTTACTCTTTTTGTCTATTAATGATTTGTGTTCTGTTCATTTATCAGACACAAAAGCTTTAAAGCTGAAATAGTTTTAGAGGATGGCACTCAGTTCTCAGGGGGCTCTTCAGATAACTCTGGATATTTAAAAATATGGGGGAGAAAAATTCAACTCCTTTGGATTTCAGCTGCGGATTGTATTATAAGTCTTTATCTAGATGTTTCTCACTGATAGCAAGTTTTAAATGGTTGTAGTAACTTTATATAATGTGTAGGACTAACTTACAAAAGTATGTTTTACTGCTGCTGAAATATTAGAAGTCTTTATCTGAGCTGCAAAAAATTTAGCAGTTTAACAACACTCCCTAAATATCTGAAAACCTTTCAAGTTCAATGTAATCAGCCTTTTCACTGGTAGTGGGAAACTGCGGTGTAGCTGGCACACAGCTAGCATGAGAAAATATTAAGTAAGTTCTTGCTGAAGCAGTTTCTTCTATTATTAGTAGAAGAATTTACAAATTTTGTCAAAGAATTTAATGAAACAACTAAATTCTAAGGAAAAGAATTGCATTTTGCTAATTTAGGCTGCTTTAACCTTGTGCTCAGTCAGCACCTGCTTGAGTAGTTTAAATACTGTCAGGTGTTTTCTGAGCAAGGTGCTGAGCTGGAAGAGAAAGTATATGGAATCCAGAGCAAGGTGAGCTTATGCCAGTGAAGTAAAGATGCTATTGCTTATTTTGAGAATTTCTTTGTCAGTAAAGAGTGTTACTGACTTATTCCTTATTGGTATTTTTTATAAGAGGCTTCCCAGCCTCTTATAACCATTAGGATTTCAGTGTAAAACTAAATTCTGGTTCTCTACAGGGATTCAGTTCTATTATAATAGTGAACATCTTGACATGCTTCCTGGGTCGATGGTTATTGAAATGATGTGAGAATAAACTGGTTTTCCAGCAGTAACAATTCTGTATACTTTAGCACAAGTTGCTTCTGAATTAATTCCTGGGTTGACACACTGACATATTCTTCAACAAAACTTCTTGTAGTGTTCGTGATCAGATGTGTTGTTATCAGATGCAACAGTTCTCTGTGAGGAAAAGCTAATTCATTAATAACACTGAATTAAAACGAAATAGAAACGTTACTTGCATTTACTTCGGGTCAGAGTCAACAGTTTAAAAACATACACTTCCATTTTCATTATATGGTATTCACACAAAGCACAGACAAATTTAAATGCTGTGATTTACAGTGCTAACAATAGTAAAAACCGGCCTGATCATGTCTGGTCTTTCATGAACTTAGTTTCCCCAACATATGTATCAATGCTTGGTCAGTACCAAGCACCTTGTACATCAAGTGTATGGTGTGGCCGAGAATGGGAGGGAAAAAATAGGGACTGAGTTCAGCCGTTTTGAAATAAGACTAAGGTTACATGTTTGCTGCAAGCATTTTGTTTATCAAGATAAAGTAATCCAGAGACAAATATGTAAATATGTATGGGTAAGAAATAGCTGAATGCTATCAGCTTTCTTAGTTATCATCCCAAACTTGTATTAGCATTACTTTGTTATAAAAATTTAAGAATGAACCAAGAAGAGTGAAACAACATGAAAATAAACTTTCTAATCCTTTATGAAGGAATTTGAAAACAATCTAATGGTGTCAAGGTTGTCTTGGACTCTTAGCTTAGGAAAGTGTGCTTGCTAATTTGTGTATTATTAACAGATGTATAATACAAGTAGTGGTGAGTGTCCAAAGTGGTTTACTGTGTTTTTTATAGTAGCAGGCCCATCCAAGTAGATTTTGCTTCAGCTAGCATTGCTGCAGGTTTTGAACTCTAACTGGAGAGAGGCAGTGAAAATGTAGTAAGATATTTATAATCCCCTAGTAGTAAAACAGGCTTGAGATGCTGATTGCCATGTGACCCGCAGGTACTTAAAAGCTTGTGGTTGTATGTTTTATTTTTTTTATTTTTTGTCCTCCTCCTCTCCCTCATTGTTTTGTCTGTGCTTTTGTTAAATGTATAGGTAATTTTCTTTATGTTTGTGATTTAAAGAAGGATTGTTACCTTAAATAACACAGATGCACCAGACAGTATTCATTTACTAATGGCTGTGACCCAGACCATCTTGTGACCTCTCTTCTATTTTTTTCTGTTTTTTTTTTTAAAATGGATATAAATATAATGCCTTGAGAGCTTGAGTTTTAGGTGGAATTATAAGTATTTTATTATGGTATTTTAATATTGGTCTCAGGACTTGAGAAACCGTATCAGTCTTGAAGAAAAAGCAGGGTCTGTACTTGGGAAAGACTTGCTCAAGGCAGTGCAAGATGCAGATGCATTGTGGGAGCGGGTGGGGGAAATGGGAGATATAAACCTTGCTTTATGTTTTTCCTTGAGTCTTTTTTTCAAAGTACTGTGTCTTGAAAACAAAATATCGCAGGGTGGAGCTGGAGGCATGGCTGGAGCCCATGTTCACTGGAGCAGTCTGTCATTAACTGATATGGGATTCCACATTGATCTTACAAGCTGGCATGTTCAAAGGACAGCAGTGTAGAGAGGCTGTGTTATAGGACAGAGTATACTTGGTTTTTGAGTTGTTAACATTAGTACTTTTCAATGTATGTTGTTGTGGAGCTATGAGATGTGTTCACCATGAACATACTAACAAGTGAATGTACCATAAAGGCATTGTTTCTTCTGTTGGATATAAGACTACAGCTGTGTTGTTTTTGCTTAGCATATGTTTTCTTCTACTTGTGATGGTAGGAAAATGACAAGCACATCAACACTGAGCCTTTTTTCTGGACCTTCTTCCTTGGGAGCGATTGACACTGTTAGTTGGAAATGAGACTCTTTAATTTGGCATCTTTGTGATAAGAGGAAGGTGGATCAGTGCTGCAAAGCAGCCTCCCTTTCATCATGTGAGCCTTCCTGCAGGCATACACATGGGAAGCAGCAGAAGCTGCCTGTGTACAGGACTAGGAAAGGAATATAGTCACTCCAATAACTGAATACCAGTCACTTTACTTAGTTTGCCAGCAGACTGATATCTCCAGCATATGAATGAATAATTGAGTCAAGTTCTTGTGGAGCTGGGGTTGGGAGTATGTTGTATTATTTAAATAAATCAAAACAGTGATGGTATAATTGGGGATATTTGGGCGAAAGACGAGAAAATTAAGTGTTACATTAGACCATTGAATCTTGGGACCTTGACGCCGCTCACCTTATTCAAGCTAGTGTTGTCTTCGTGCTGTGGACTGAGCTGTATAATTTGAGGTGATTAAAGCTAAATCTCTGGGCATACAGATATATTTTGATTAAGTTGGGTTTGCTTGGGATCTGAAAAAGCTAAAAATGTCTGAGAGGCAGCATGGTGCATCTCAGCTTGTAAATAAAAACTACTTTTTCTGTTGGTTTTCTTCCCAGTCCACAAGGTAGTTTAACTAAAGATGTGATGAATTTTGGTGCTAGAGTCACGGACGGAATTTTACTGAGAATAATTTGGGGGGGAGGGCAGCGCTTAGGGAGCGATTTCACAGCAGAAGCCATCTAAGCTGTGACAACAAACAGAGTGTACTGGGCATGTGCTACCCCCTCCCCCCGGCAGAATTAAATTCATGAGGGATTAGTGCGATTCATTCAGATGCATTGGATCTGAGCACTGCCATATTTTCTCCTTATCTAGTGCATAGGTGCATTTGGATATATTCTGATCTTATGCATAATAAATATTGACTTACACTTGGGCAATGATTACTGCTTGTATGAGCCCATGTAACATGTTTGGAACAATTATCTTAATGCCTTTTTCTGCTGTAGCTATATATGAATGAAAAGCATGTGTACAGAGTTCAGTATTAATCTCGTTAAAAGGTAACCTTTCCTTGCTGTGTTTTTGTCTTCCTGTCTGAGTCTTTGGTACAGACAAATCTGCTAAGTGCAGTGTGTATTTTGTAGTATTAATGGCTACTATCAAAATGAAAGAGCATTTTTTTTTCCCATTGATGAGGTGGTAGCCTTCAGCATTTGAATAACCAAGAAAATTCAAATATTTGTCCAAGTTTGCATAGATGCTAAACTGAAAGTTTGGTTTAATTGTAGTGGTGTCTTAGATTACTGAACTGTTTTATTTCAGGTAAAAGTGACTGTTCTCTGGATTATGAGATAATATAGAGATTTTTTTTTTCTGCATTGCTATTGTTATCAAAAGCTGCATGATTAAATACCAGATGCCTATTGAGTGCCTGGGTAAAAGAGACAAGCCAACAGCAAAACCTGAAACTATTAAGTTCAGAGGATAGCTTTTTTTTTTCTCCCAAGGCAAAGAAAGACAGACGTGCTGTGGATCAGACGACACTGTCAGGACCAACGAGTTGTGACACCGGAGGATTTTTAGGGAGTGTGCAGGACTTCTGCCACCATTTGCTTTGGGGGATTAGTTTAAAGCAGCATATGATAATGCTGAAACAAGAGTTCATGCTGCTGTCTGTATAGACCATCATTTTTTATTTCTATTTAAATTGGCAAAAAAGTCCCACTTCCTAAAATGAGGTAGCGCTCAGCAATGCAGTAGTTTGAGGTTTTGGTTCTTTTTGGCTAATGTTAGGCACTTTGGAAAAGAAAACACATAACTGCAACATCAGTTCATCTGTCTATATGCTGCCTTATACTTTACTAAGGCTAAACTGGCAATTGCCTTTTCTTAAAGGTGACTAAAGTGCTCATTTAAGCAACTTCACAGGATTAATTTTCTAATAGGATGTATTATTCAGTGCCTTAGGTATGCCCAGCCTTTGTCTGCTAGTTTTTCTACCTGGAGCAAATGGTTTTAATTATGGGTCTCATGTTTTCTTGATGCGGAAATAGGATATACTTCATTAATTGCAAATATTTAAGTGGACTTCAAAACATACTGTAGTCTGGCAGCCTTACAGGAAAATAAAACCTGCTCTTTTTTTTTTTTTTTTTTTTTTTTTTTTTGAAATGTAGGTGGGGAATAGTCCAAGGCAGATGAAGAAACTTCTCTCCCAACTTGAGGAATATGCTGTTCTCATCCCGTACTCATGGATTTACATCATATATGTGTGTGTGCGTGTGTGTGGGAAAGTAAGAGTTGCTTTCAGTCAACATGTATTTCCCCTGCTTCTGAGCAAGGATATATTAAATCTCTTATTCCCACAGAAGATAGGATTATCAAAAACATTTATTTTCTGTAATATTATTTATCTTTGATCCTCTTTAAGGACTGTTTGTATTAGGTGCCATTTACATTGTTGGAGATTTGTGGTTAAACGTTTTTGAGCTTCTGACTTTCATTGTATTATGAGATAATCAAGCAAAAAGAGTGCCAGACTTGTCCATAACTTGTGGGATGCTGGTCACATTTGACTTGAAGGCTTTTGGGCATTTTCTACTGTCAGGATTCAAATGTAGTTTTGTGAATGTCGCCTGTGTATGGAAAGAGGTCTGCATGTGGAACTGAGATGTTGAGTTAGGAAATAAAAAGCACCTTGCAAGTGCATTGAGTGATCAGGCTGACTTGTGCAGGGAGCCAGTGGGCACAAGTTAATACTCACTTTCGGGAGAGGTAAAATAACTTAAAAGGAAATACTGATACTTTCATTCTCCTAGTACTTTTATAACAGCCCAACTTCAAAACTTTTATATCTAATAGATTTTTTAATTCATTGCTCACAGAACTTTTTATTGCAACTATTTTACAGATGATGAATGCATCCACTAATGAAATCTTTAAAGCCTTTTGTTACAAGTCTTTCTGTAGGTAAATATTAAATTTTCTTAGGGAGCTCCATATAAAAGTTTTCACTATTAATGCAGGTATATAAGGGAAGATTCCTAACTGATTTTAAGTCTTATATTTTTTGCTTCTTCAAAATTAAAAGCTATTCTGCTGGCACAATTAATTTAAAGATTTTATGTGATTAGTATTGAGCCTGGTTGCTGTCCTCATAGCTTATTATTTAAATGCCATGAAAAGATACAACTGAACTTGACTTTCTTCTGTATGTGTGGAAAGACTTTTCAACTCGGTCTTCTGGACAGAAGTTTTGGTCCCATGTTATTTGTAGTTTGGGAAGCTAATCACATTTATTTAGGAATTAGAAGTACAGGTGTTGTGTGACAAGCCTTAAAAAGAAGGTAGCAATGGGAGTTGTCTTTGGCATAGTTCTGCTAGTGGAGAATGTGACTTTATAATGTTTCTTTTAAACTAGAAATTTCAAAGAGGAAACTGAGGCATTTTTAGACTTTCTTGTTTTTAGGGTATCTGTAGCAATCTAATTGGCTGAGTTCTGAAGTTGTTTGGAAGTAGTTTGGAAGTTGTTTACTTTAAAAAGAGGAAAAAAATGGTTGCAAACAGATACGTCTCTTCACCAGAATATACACATTGCTCTTTATTAACTCTGTTATGGTATTAGCTCCAGTTAATACCGTATTTGGAGCCTATGTAATGCTCCAAATGAAAGAGTATTGAGACGACAGCACATTTCTAATGCTGTGAACAACTTTATTTTTGTTTTCTTACTGTTTAAGTGACTTCTAGTTTTAACCACTTAAGAAAACCAAGTGCTAAAAATACAGGGTCAATAATGAGATGTGTAATTTTAGTGTCTCGTTTAGTAGCTTCACTTGCTTACATAGTAGGGTAATGAATATAATCCTAATGATTAGGCAGCTATTATGTCTGCTAGATTCTCCATCTATGCTTAAGAAAATAAAAACAGACAAGCAAACTAACTTGTAAGATTACTGAAATTTAAGCTGCTGCTTTAGATATATTGTGATGCATCATGATTATCTATGAGAAGCTTCAGCATCCTCTGTGGTTCTGTTTTTGGTTTTGATTTTTTTTTTCTCGTGTGAGGGGGATTAGGAGGGCTTGAAGGCCAGTTTATAGCCTAACCCAACTCTAGACCAAATCGAACCCGGTGTTTAATATAATTTAATTTGAAGCTGGAAGGGAAATGCATTTTTACTTGGTCATGATCATATTTTCCGTTCAATTAAAACTGCAGGTGGTGGTCTTCCTGTTAGGAAACTTGCTGTGAATTTTTTTTTTTTTTGAACCTGTATATTTGTTTTCCAACTCTCCTCCTTTGATAGCAAACTAAAAGAAGGATGCAGCAAGATAGTCACAGTTGCAGAGTTTTGTATTATCCTGTAATCTTAATCTGTTACAGATACAGTGGTGCAAGACTGCTTTTATTTTTTTTCCCTAGTGTTTTTTATTACTTCACGACTGTGACTTAGCCTGCTCAATACAGAAGCTAGAAAGCCTACATTTTAGGTATCTCAGCAACTGAGTTCTCTAGGGGAAATACATTAAAAGCATGGCACTCAGTGACTGCTAAGGCAGCAGGCTATTAGTCATTTAAATGCACACCACTTAACTTTCCAAATGTTCCTATATCTGAGTTAACTAATTATGAACCAGAAGTGAGGCTTTATATCCCTTGGTCAGCAGCCTGAAAAAGAGATCCTAGGACCTTAAATAAGATTATGGGTGCATGAATATATGTTGATGTTGAAAGGGAGTGTAGTGACCAGACAGATGTTATACTTCAGTAGCATATCTTTGTAAATGTTATAGTACTTGCTGCATATTTTGGTATTTCTTATGAAGCTTTCCATTACTGAAAAATGGCTTATTCAAAGAGTGTTTCCTAGAGTAATTACAGCATGGTGCTGGATACCAGCTCTGTTTCCCTTTAATGTCCTGTGAAAGTAATTCTAATAGAATATTCAATATTGAGTTTGTATTTGAATACCTGTATTCTTGGCAGAGTCTGCTAAGAGTGAATCTAGTGTCTTTAGGCCACTAAAATAGCAATGTGTTTTAGGATTAAAATCATCAATGTACTGTTGTACTACACACTACCAGAGACTGTCCTTTACCCTGTGCTCTTAGGTGGAGTCCTGGCCTCAGGACCTGGAATGCTCAGCGGGTGTTTCGGATCGAAACTGCATTGCCTTTGGGCTGGGTTTACAGAGGTGTTGAACGGACATTTTCCTGCAGTTCGGACCATCTGTGCACTTCTAGGGTATAGCATGGTGTGTAGGATTTTCATGTCTGCGAGCCCCCAGTATTTATGTATTTATGGAGCATCGTTCTTTCAGGTGAGTATCTTTGGCCATAAATGGTTAGACAGTATTGTAGCAAAAGCTTTTTTTCTTTTTTTTTTTTTTTCTTTTTAATCCAGCATTTCCTCTAAAGCACCAGCCGAAACAGGAAAATTTTCCCTAGCTGGGCAAGTGGTAAAAGCAATTAAGATGTCCAAGACTCAGTATGGATTGATAAAGCACAAAATTGAAACCAGTTCTCCAGGATAGGATTCTAGATCTTTCATGTTAACTGCTATGAAATATCTAAAATAGACATTCCCACATAGTTAGAGAGGGAAAATGTTTACGCTATTTGACTCTTATCAAATAGAGCCTGAAAGTATACCTATAGCATAGAAGTGACTGCTCCTGACTTTGTAATTTAAATCTATTGTTTTCAACTATGTTAGCAACTGCAAACTGATGGAGTGGTCCGTTCTGCCCCTCTCACTTCCTACAGGGTTGCTGCCAGAATTATTCATTAAAATTACTTTAAATGCTTTGAAGCTTATTAATCATTTCAGAGTGTTGCAAAGACCATGATGGTGTAATTGTCTTGTCTTTCCCATGGTAGCTATTGGTACCCTCTATAGCCCAGTAAAGACAGACAGAAAGCCAGTGGTAGTAGTAATAATCCATAAAATTTCCTGTTATGGCCTGCCCTACAAAATTACCTATATTCTTTTCAAAATTTTGGGATGAATGCATAGGATTCAAAAATTTCCTTGACTGAAAACTAAGTAAACTAGGATGCATGGAAAAATAGAGCTTGACGATAGCAAAAAGGGAAGGAGAGCAAGACAGCATCAAGTATAGAATGGGAGACTGCTGAAACAGTTGGGATGTTGGTCAGTTGCTTGCTATTAGAAACTTCTCTGACAGCCTAGAATTTGTATTTACAGTTTGTGGGTTAAATGCAAAGAGGCTTTGGTTGTCTTTTTTTTTTTTTTTTTTTTTTTTTTTTTTCCTCTCCTCTCTCCTCAAAATTGACTTCGGAATATACTATTTTTAATGTGGTGGGATTATCCTGGGACAGAAGGTAGACATTCAATTCCTTGCAATGCTTATCTTGAAGGATAGATCACTCTAATTGTAGAATTAATGTTTTCAGTAAGATACAGAATGATCTAAAAAGGTAATGCACAATTATCCCTAGAGATGAGTCTGAACCAATCTGGCTGTTAAAACTAGCTCATCCTTAGAGCAGTAAGACAGGAAAGAGTAGGTAATAACTAGTGCAGAGGAATAAACAGGAAAAAAGGTCTCTTGACTTTGAAAACAAAGCCCTTAGTAATGTTGAAAAAAGTTTGAAATAGTTATTGAGCTGACATTGCAGGTTCTCCTTGGATTTGCATCTTAATGTTTTTTTCTCTAGTAAACCTTAAAGGGTAATGGTGTGAATTAGGCTCCAGTCACTAAGTATTTCATGATATGTACAAACTGAATAACAACTGATACTGAGATCACAGAAAAATATTACGGCCTTTATGCTACTCATGACCGTCTCATTAAGCAGATGTGGTAGGCATTTATGCTCAACAGAGGTGGTTCTTACTCTTGTAAAACCTGGTCGGTTGGCTTTAGTGAAAAATAGGCGAAAGTCAGATATATTAAAAAAAAGGGGCAAGTATCATTTTTAAAGGAAAGATAGAAATAGAAGAGGCTGAAATCAGATAACTATACTAAAACCCTCATTTGGATATTTGTATTGGTTAGAAACAAAACTAGATATACAACTTCATAAAAATCATAACAGATATAAACATTTGATGGTGAAATTTTTGATAAAGCAGGTACTAATTCATCTATAGTGTTGTTATTAATTGTATTGTCTCCATTTACTGGCTAGAAGGTTTTACCACTTGTATTGCCAAGGGAACATGTATCGGCTATCAAACTAGTAAGTAATGACCATAAAGGAGAAGGATCTTCCCTTTTTTTCAAACATTAAATTGATGATGTGGTGAAGTTTAAGTGGATTTATAGCAATACCTATTTAGCTTTTCGACTGCACATTCAAGTCTTTAAAATATGGTATGGGATTTGTATCTGAGTTTGGAGGATGCTTGTAGGTGCCTGTGTATTTGTTTGTTTTTTTTTTTCTTTGCATGGGAGAGTAGCTGTATTCTGTGTTGAATTCTGTCTATTTTGGCAGGGCTACTGGTATGCTCTGACCATGAAGGAAAATTACAGCTGCAGGTTTTCATGTATGTTAGTCTTTGCTAGGTCTGGGCAGTGCTGTTCTGCAAATTGGAACTTAAAAGTTCATCCTTTAAATTGAATAAATGAAAGCAGGCAGAAATAGAAACTAGTTGTGGAAGAGTATTCTTATACCTTGTGGCGAATCATGCGTTTAGTCCCATTTGATTACTCTTCTCCTCCAAAAGAAGATTCTAATTTTAACCTCTGTTAATTAAGCTTAGAAATACTTCTTTGCCAGAGGAATGTGGCATTTGATAGTATTCAGATGTATAACAATACACTATCTTATATAGAGAGGATCTTGCTATTGACTCATCTTGAAAAATTAAGTTAGAGTAGGGTGGAGCTAACCAAAAGGACATGACTTGCTCGAGGCGAGAGATATGCTGGATGCACAGGTGCGTAGCCTTGGAGGGGGAAGGAAGTGGAGTGGGTTACTTGCACAGGGAGTGATGCTAGCTATAAGCTAGATGCACAAATATTTACAGTGGCCATCTGCCTTGGGCTGCTTAATGTGTTTTGAAGCTAGTAACCTAGCTTACATCAGGAGATCCTCATGACCTTTTGAGTGCTGATTTTTCACATAGAAAAAAAAAGAGTATCTCTCAATAAATAGTTCTACTGCAACAGCTTGCTTCCTGCTGCGTAATAGGGTGAATTTGGTTAGAGGGCTGCTGGTTTGATTTATTATGCCTATTGATGTGGTGGTTGATGTGAACTGCATGTACTAATTACTCGCGTTCCTCTCCCAGTGATCTTGAAAGGCTTCTAAAATGGAACATTATATGTTTTTTCAACTGGTCAGCATACAAACATAAGCTATTGGTGGCTCTTGTTTTGCTTTCAAGTGCCTAATGTAAGTATGGGTCTGCTTTAGTCATGGGAATACTTTGGGGAAGTTTAAGTGACTTGTTTTCAAAGGCTCATTTAATATAGTGTCTTTGTAGTTCTAGTGTTCAAACAATCCCTAGAACATGTTGTCACGAACTATTCCTAAACATACATCCTGCTCTCAGAACATTATCCGTATGGTAAAACTAGACTACATAAGATCAAGCAATTTCAGGTAACAAAAGACATGATGTAGCATTTAAATTTGGGTTGACACTTGTGTACCAGTCAGTGCAGGAGCAGCTGCTGTGGGCAAGACAAGAATAAGATTGGGAATAATTCGTACAGTGGCACTGTGAAGTATTTGACAAATGCAGTGAGGTATTTGACAAAAATATTTGTTAATTGACCTGAATTTAATATGCAAGATGATGTAGACATTTTAATGGATTTGAAGTCTTCTAACTGGATATTTGCTGTGGGACCAAGCCAATAAGCACTGAAACGAGCCTATTGGCAGCTGAACCAATTCAGTAAATTTGAAAAGAAGATGTGTCAGTTCTGGTGCTTGTCAGCCTACACTCAATAGCAAGAGGCAAAATACCTCAGTGACCTTAAAATTAAAGTATGTCCTATTAGGGATTATTTGATGTTAGGTAATGACATCCTATTAAAATTAAAGCCCCAGTATGCATTCCTTGATTTGCTAACTAGGCCAGTTCACTAGCTTTTTTTTTTTTTTTTTTTTAAAGCAAACTTACAAAAACAACTACTGTAGTAAATTGGGGAAAATCAATTTTACCCAAGTTTGTCAAGGTCCAAAGCAAGTTGGGCACTGAGGTGTTCTCAGAAATGATTTTGGGGTATGTATGTGTGGCATACCTTTTAACCTTTTAAAAGGCAAATAAAATAGCTCACTCGGGCTAAAAGGGTTACCTGGCTGCTCTTGGAGAAAGAGGGTAGCTGTGAAAGCTGTCCTGTAGCAAGGGCTCCCTTAATAGGAGGTGCAATCGAAGCAGTTGATGATACTATCCAATTTCCATGCATTTCAATGGTTAACTAGCATACTGCGGTTCTTGTTGTATAGTGCTTGTAGCCTTTCCCTACTCTGTTGGTGAGGATATTTCTTACTAGGTAAGTGATGATGTTTGATAAATGCTGTTCTTCCCTTGCTGTCCTGAGCTGACACATTAGATAGTCAAGTATTGATGAATGGATTCAGTCACAAATGGGATTAGAGCTTTTAAACAGGATCAGGAAGGTGGCAGTATAAAAACACTGCTGTGAACAGGTATGAACATGGATGTCTATGCAGTGCTCTTCTGGACTATTTATACTTACGTATACTGAATTATAATCAATGTATGGCTGTAGATACTATTTTACTTGCTATAATTTACTTGCTATATTTTACTTGCTTTACTCAAGGAAGTTGCTTTAAAGTGTACAGTGACAACTTAGGAAAAGGGTGCGTTGTGCTTATTGTAATGTTAGAGAAATGAATGGCTTTGAAAAGCTGCCTCTTCAGATTGTTTGCATGGAAATTGTAAATGTGACTCTGGTTTGTGTGAATGTTGGACCTGGAGTAAAAATGGTCAGCTTGGATGCAAGTGTGAATGTTAACGCGCGAACTTCAGTGCTGATCGTGTAAATCCTTCAGGATTGAAGTAGGGGAAGTGTTAGTCTATGTAAAAACAATCCGAAAGGCAGTTTGCTGAGTGATCCCAGTGCAGGAACTAGTGGCAATTCATAAAACGCTTTTTATTTTTTATTTATTTTTACTGCAACTTTTTCACAGTAGGTGATTCCTATATAACTGTAAAAAATGGTTTTGTTGGTTGAGGTAGCTCAGTGTATTTGGGTAAGTAGTGATTTCCTAACTTGAATAAATCAGTTGTTTTGTAGAGTATTTTGCCTTGGAGGTAGAGCAAACAAATCATTGAAATGTAAATGCTCACTGGAATATGGCTTCAGTGAATGTTGTTTTACTGTAGGCATTTTTTTTAGGTGGTTGCAGTAGAGCTGCAGAAGTCTCTTCACTGAAAGTGAGCAACTTGTTGCCATAACCCCTCTTGAAATGAGAGGGTGCTTGGCCTATCTGAGATGTCAGCAGGCAAAAGAAATGCCTCATGACCTATGCCTTGTGCAGCTCTACAGTCAGTGGTGGTGCAGTCTGCTTGTGTAGGAATTGGTTGTAAAGCCATATTTGGTATATAGGGGTATAAATGCTACGATAGATCTTGGACAGGTCAGTGTTGTCAGCAGCTCTTTGCAGGGCGCAGCACTAGACAGGGTTGTATCTCCCTATGGGAATGGTTTGTTCTTTAGATATGTCAATTCAGCTTTTCAAAATGTAGGATTATAGTGCAATGTGGTTTTAGAAAGGAGAATCGATACCTTTTGTGGAAGTGTAGGTTATTGGTGAGCACTTAAGAGAAATCCAGAAGCAACATATGCCAATAGTGATTGAAATGCTCCAACAAGAGTTGAACTGGTTATTGGGCTTGGGGAAAAATCATATGTGGCTGTTCAAAAAAAAAAAAAATGCTGTATCTGGTGGTGCTGAGGGCTATTTTTCCTTCATGGAAATAACCCTGAGACTTTGAGCCCACTCTCTTTAAAAAAGATAAAAGATGCATACAAATGTAAAGCTATGTTTCTCTGTCTAGTAGTAAAGGTAGTAGCATTTGATATAAAAAAAAAATCAGGAAGGTTATGGTTCTCTTAAGTTGCTTCCTTTGGATGAGCTCAGTGCCTCTTTGGGAAACTTCACATGGGCCAGCTGTGTAGTGAGTGCCATGTGCTGAAGTGGTGTGATTTTTCTCTGTTGGTGGCACTATGTTTTTTTGGATAACTTTATGAGTCCTTATAAGAGGTCCTGCAGGGATCTGCTTATTGCAGCCTGCTTTGGCATATAAGCACAGCACAGTTAGAAGTTTGATGACTGTTCAGGCAGTGGAGGCGATTTCTTCCCGCAGTCACTCACTATCGCCTCTGTGCTTCGCTTTATGCTGTTCTGGCATTAGTTTGACAGGTCTGGTTGGGAAACTGATTCGGGTGAAAAAAGTGGAAATGTGTGGTTACACTTGGGAGGGAGACTTTGCAAAGGAAAATGATGCTGAATGTGTAGAGTATCTTCTAGGCAAATACAAATGTTTATCGAATGAACTTGTGAGGTGCCCTGGACCGGGCATCTGTGGAAAATCAAGGGTGAGGGGAAGGTGGGATATAAACGTATGCATCAAAATAGGAATTTGTATTGAGTATAAAGGTAGAGGTGAATCTGATATATGCAGTGGGAGTAGAAATGATTAAATCTCTTAATTATTTTCAGACACACGTGGATAAGTGCCGAAAGCCTAATTTTAGATCAAAGGCATCAGTTTTCAGAAACAGAGCAAAGGTCTTGGTTCAAAGGCTGATGGCTGGTCTTAGGAGACTTCAAGGTGTGACGTAAAATGATGGAGAAACAAACTTCCTGAGGCTTTGAATACTGTGTTAGTTTGAAGAAATGAAGCACTTGGCCTTAGATTTGGTTCTTTTTTAGCCTCCATAAGTGTGTATCAGTGTCAAGTTTAAGGCTGATTGCAATATTTAGATGTTGCTGTACTGTGTTGTCATGGTGAGCATCTGGTTGAAAAAGCCAAAACTTTGAAAACGAAATGGACGGTTTGGGTTTGATTTGCGTTTGCCGTTTACTTGTCTGGAAGATCATGAATGTGCAGTTTTTAACACTTCAGGATCATCACATGCTTCTCCACTGTGTCTCCTCCTGCCTTCTGCAACCCACGCTGCCAGCTGAACAAGAGGCAGCTCGTGCAAAGGCTGCATTGAGGGACATGCTTGCTGGCAAGTTCATGTGCGCTGCTGTGCCCATGTGTGCAGGTGGACTAATGGCCCTGTGGAGCTGGATGTGCACGTGCCCAATACATTCTTTGGCCTAACCTAAGCATTCTCCTCTGTCCTTCTTTTAGGCACTTTATTTTCTACACTTCTGCTTCTGTAGGGTTCTGTCAGGTTGAAATGGGATGAAGAAGTGGAAGGATTGTGCAGATGATTTTTCACATTTACATGTGATGAAGTTTGATGTGACAGCAGGAGAAGTCTAGAAGATGAAGTGCTAGCAAGAAGCTTAGTCAAGAAGATAGGGACAGTCTTAAACATTCTTCCAGCTGAGAGAATGGATTCAGCATGTGCCTGGTTCTATTTGGCTTGCTTAAGGAAGAAATGGTATTGAACTGGAGCTGGTATTTTTTTATTCAGTGGTTAAACTGGCTTAAATAGAGATACTCAAACTTATTTGCAATAAATAATATTTGCAGTCATATAACACGCTAATAAATAAAACATGTAATAAAATTGCTAAACGTAGGGGAATAAGTATATTGAGTAGAGGAGGCTAAGTTAAGAGCAATTAAAGGTACTACAATATTATTAGTTTCTTCCAAAAGCTAGTCTTTTTATGAACTAAAGAAAAATGCAGAGTAAATTTTGTGATCCCATTGGAGGCCTCTTCAGGTTGGTTGGGCAATAAATGTAATTGTAATTAGAGAGTTGTTTCTTCTGCCTTAATATTATTACAGCTTCAATTAAAGTGAAGTGATGCATGACTTGACTCCAGGATGGTTTTAGCTGTGAAAAGTACTAGTACTGCAAATGGCCTTTGGTAAAGTCGAGTAACAAATTACAACTTGCTAAAAATCTATTTTGATTTTCACTGTCTTCTGGGAGTGTAACTTAAGAGTGGGCAGAGTGACATGGAATAAATAGCTGTTGCTAAATGAAAATGAAACTTCCATCTCACCAGCTTCCTTTCCCCAGGTTCTAACCCTGCATCAAACAAGTCAGCACAAAAAAATGAGCAGCAATTTTACTAAGCTGGCAAGCTGAATTAGCTTACTAAAGGAGCTTGAGAGCTGGTACAGAATGGTGGGATGGCATTGCAAGGTCTGGGACAGACTGTTGTAGTGTGGGGCCTGTTTGATCTGTTCAGTGGATTTTTGGACTCAATTGACAGCTTTTTTTTTTCTGTTGAGCAGCAGGGTCAAAGCAGCTGAACACTGCACAATGGCTAGTGCAACTGAAATCATTATTACTCTCTGAAGTCACTTTCAGCAACTTCTAACAAACTTTAACTCATTTTTCTGACAGTTGTGTGCATTTTCCTTCTATCTGCAACTGTATAAATGTGTTGAACCTGAGTTGCTTTTAAATTAAAACCTTAGGTTGTTGGTTATACCTTGTCCCAAGGCTAGTATATTATGTGGTGTCTCTATGCTTGCTCTTCCATTCGCACATAGTAAACACAGTAAAGCACAGCCAATATAAGGATTCTGGTACTGCTATTGGTACTGTGGCAGTGGTAGTATGTGGTGGTGGATAGTAATTGAAGACTGTGGGCATAATCTAGTTAGAGCAGTAAGGCTATTTAAAACATCTTTCGCTTTTAAGAAATGTTGGCTTATTTCAGTGCATGATGTCTGTACCACTTAGGTTTTTGGTGGAAGATAAAAAAAAATCTCTCAAGTTATTATGCTTGAGTTACAGGTTCTAGATGCTGCTTAAAAACATTTTTTGACCTTCAGACTTGGAACTCTTCTTTCATTAGCAAATAAGTTGTGTATGTCATAAGTTGTATGACATAAGTTGTGTATGTCATATCCACTACTGAGAGAGAAGAAAAGTGCCTTGGCTTTGAGGGCTAAGTTGGCCAAATCACTGTTTGTGCTAGAGATGCTGGAGAGAAACAATCCTAGTCACCAAATGACTGATGTAAGTAACTGCTTAGTTAAAATTGGGCATCACTTGAAGGTAACTGCCTGAAGGGATTAAGAAACATCCAGAAGGTGAAAATGATGACTTGTGTGCCGAGTTCTACTGTGTCCCTGAAACCCCTGGTATGTACCAGGTTCAAGTGCTTGCGAGCAGGATGTACTCTGTAGGATGGCAGGATGGATCAGTGCATTTTCCTTACAGTCTTACTTGAGATAAAACTAAGCTGAAGGTTTGGGAGCTTGATATGCTGCCTTGTCTGAATATTCTGCCTTTAGATTGTGGGTTGAGACTTTGCTTGTAAAACTGTGCAGTGGAGATAGCAAATGGTATGATCACATGGCTGTGGCACGTGTACTATAAATGCTGCTTTTTTGTGCTACATCTCTGGAAGGTTTCTCACATTTAGTTGCTCTGGCTCTTGCCTTTCTAAAGCTCTAAAATTCTAAAACCATGTCAGCATAAGAGAGTTGGAATAGTGAAAGAGACATAAATTTTGAGGAATGTTGTAGGTGTTGTCAAAGAAAATCTGATGTTTTTTCTTTTCTTTTTTTTTTTTTTTTTCTTCTCCTTCTCTGACTGACATGGTAGTATTAGCTATTCAGAGCATGCAGGCAGGAGGATTTTTTTCTTATAGCATTGCTTGTGTCATTTGCAATGTGACAGACATCTAACACAAATCTGATAGTATAACTTGAATATTTTTTTTTTCCTCTTTCAATATAACTGTCAGTTAATTTGTGTGACTTCAGGTTTTGGTACCCAGTGCAACTGTAGTGATTTGAAAAACTGAAGACAAGCCCCTTCAGAAGTGGTAGGCAGCATCCTGTTCTTTGATGGAAGATATAGTTGTGGATGACAGACTGCAGTGAACTGGAAAGGAATGATGTACAGACCAGAGCCAATTGATGTCTACTTGGATAATTTGAAAGGGTGAGAAAAGAATGGGGTGAAAGGCTAATGCAGTAAATTCTGACTTTTTTTTTTTTTTCCTCCTGTGAAAATCCACCGACTAGTTAATAGAACCTGGCCACCACTGTCCCATAGTGGGGGAACAGCTGTGCATTTAAGATTTGGTGGTGCTGTTAGAGGTCAAGAATAGTTCAGTGATACAAAAATAGGGAACTGTGGACTTTGGCATGTGTGTCTGTCTGGCACTGGTAACAGGAAGCTCAGACTGGGATCTCTAAGTAGTCCCTCTAACCTGCTCAGCCCCTCTAAGGCCTTGGCTTGAAATCTAGTGATTCATCTCTACAGTCACCACTGATACTGTTTTGTGGCCTGCACTTTTTGCTCTGATAATAAAGAATAACAGTGCTCACCTCTGCCTGTAGATAAAGTATTCAACTCTTTACTTAAGATGAGTTTCAGGTGTTTTCTTTAAAAGTGAGGAAAGGAATCATGCTAATGATTACTCTCACCTGGCAGCTGAGAAGAACCTGTTTAAGATAAGCTTACTGCCCACGTATGGACTAGAATTAATGTAGCTAGATTACTTTTGGGAAGCCTTGGAAATGGCATCATCTTTATATAACATGAACTGAAGTGTAAACAGTTCTCTTGGTTTAAAGATGATCCAAGTGGCAGTTAAATCTGTAGATATGAAAGGACATTGCTCACCGACTGACCTCTGTAGTCTTCAGTGACGACCTAGGATGTCTGGATTAAAGTCTGCACCTGTAAGTGCACTGCTTCGTCCTAAAGTAACTTGTTCAGCTTAAACTACTGTTATCAAATAAGGTGAGCTTCTGCTCAAGTTTCCTAGGAAAAAAAAATCAAGTGTTAAGAATCTTACTTATTTGCCTGTGCTTAGGAAAAGGAACAGTTTCCAACACCTGGCCATAACTACAGAGTATTTGGGGCAGCGTATTGAATGTTTAAGTATGTGCAAATGCTTGATCTGTTAGGCACCTAAATGATTGCATTGTAAGACAAAGGAACAAAATGATTTATTTAATATTTCCTAGAAGTATTTAGCAAAGCATTAGGTTAAAGGCTGGTATGTGATTGTGGAGTTGGTTCTTTTTCTGGTGGAAGTATTTAATTCAAAACTGGCGCTCTGGTTGTGTTTGGTTTGTTTGGGAACTTAGCAAGATGGACAAACGTAGTTAGAGCTGTGAATGGCAAAGCATGGGGAATTTTCTGTAGTGACAGACTTTAGACTCTAAATAAATGACCCTTATTGCCTGTAATGAAGTTGAATACCTCTTAAACCCTCTCCCAAAGTGTTTGTGAACTATTATGTGTATGCAAATCCAAGACAGTGATCAAGCTGATTTGGTTGCTGGTAGCTGCTGCTTGGAGCTAGTTTTTCTTTCATGAAGTTACTGTGAAACCGTGGACCCCATTGCTGTTGAGGGATGTTCAGGATCTCTTGCCTGCAACTGAACAGCTTGCAGGAGGAGGCTGTGCCAGCAAAAGGGTGGTTACTTTTTAGGCTATTGCGAGATACATACTCGGCTGTGACTGTTGCTAGATAATACAATAATAAATATTGCAGAGAATGCAAGTAGATTCTCCAAACAGCTGTTGTCAATAACTCTTCTTATTGACTTAGAGCTCTAGAGAAGGGATGCAGAACAAATGTCAAAGCAACTGCCGTGGTCTCATATCATTTATTTATTTATTTTTTACCTCTTGGAAAAATCTTATAATAAGCTTCCTTTGGACATAATTATTTTATACCAAGAATTAATGAGTAGGATAGAGATTCTCTGAAAAGCCCTTTAGGATGTTTCAAGCTTCTGTGCTTGCATGGAAGAGCAAGTGATAGAGAACTAAGTCCTTCTCTCCACCCACAATCCTTCAGGTAAGAGCTGGGCAGATGCCCAAGCTACTAATTATGAGATCAGCCTGTTGCTAGTCGGAGCTCAGTGTGAGAGATGGCTTCTGGAGGGCCCCAGAACCTCCTTAGCACATTCTCCTTCTGTAGGTCTCTGCTAGTGGAAAATATAGCGGAGGGATTGATTTGCATGATTTTTATCAAAATCTCAAACTTCTATAATATATATTGCTGTCAAGAGTGGATTTCAGGGGAAATTTCAGGATTAAATTTAATAGCTCAGCTTAATCAAACAGCCCAAGTGAATTCAGACTTCTCCTGTTTTCTCTTGTTTGCTGTCTTTAGCTTTTGAACTTTTCAGTCCAAAGTCAACACACGGAGAAAGTAGTCTTAAGATTCTCTTTCTCAGTGAGCTCGTTAACATGATATTTGGCATGCTAGACTCAGGGTAAGCTTTTTGAGATGTGATTGTGGTGACTCGAGGTATTATGCCAGCTGTAGTATGGGTCAGTTTTTCAGATAGTACTGTTGTGTTTATTTCAAAACCCATCTGTGACAAACTAGGAGACAGGAGATGGCAGCTGGAAGTGCCAGAAACTCATATGCAATTCAGGGCTGGCTTGGAGATATACTTGTCCCTGGTCCTAACTGAAGTTAATAGAATAAGTATCTCTGAGCTAGATTGCTAAAAAAAAAAAAAAAAAAAAAAAAAAAAAGTGTGGTAAAAATTTTTTCTAAAACTGGATAAAATTAAGTGTTTTGTTATAATAATTTAAAACACTTAAGTTTTACGCTGCATAGCTGCTCCTTAGTATAGACAAGTTGAAAATTAACCAAGTTGGCATAGCTTAAGAGTAAATTGGAAAAATTCTTGAAGTGGTTTGAAACAGTGTTTTGAATATGCTTTCAGCTGAAAATAAATGCTAACTTGACCTAAAACTTCCTGAAATAACTCTTGTGATCAAGAAAGTAATAAATATATATGTAAAACAGTAACTTCTAGGTAATATAAAGTGAATGAGTAGGAAGCATACTAGAGAAACTATATAGAGCATGTTTTCTCAAGTAAACTTGCTCAGTCTCATCTGATTTATGTAAAAAAATGTAAAACCCTTATAGATGTTCTGTATTTAAGCTTTAGAAATGGATCCAAATCCATGTGTGCATTTCTTGGTAGTATATCTTAATGCTGAAAATGGAGCTGGAAAGTCAGGAAAGGTACACTATTAATGTTGATCCTACTGGAGAAGAAGCCTTGGGGCACTTATCTGACAAGCAAATAAACAGGAGCATAAATTTTGTGCAGTCTGTGTATTCCTCTTTGCAACTTAAACAGTAAATCATTTATTACTTGTGATAGGGCTTAAAGTATAACCAAGGTCAAATCTTACTTTCATGCTATGCACTGTAGCACTCATTTGTGGAGTATGATAAACATATACTTTTTAAATTGAACTACAACTTACCTGAGAATTGCCCTAAGAATTGGAATGAAGAAGGGACAAAAGAAGGGATTTAATTAAAGGAATATTTGTAAAAGGTAATCAGAATATAGGTTCTACTTGAGGTTGTGTTTTGTACTTCCAGCAGTTTTGGTTACGACTCTGCTCCACTTGGCTCCATCTGAGTTATGTATAGGCCAAAAGTAAAACTGGAAAGATGTACATAGTGATGAACTCTCTGCCTATGAAAGATGTACAGACAGTGTAAAGGGAAAGACTTGCAAATCAGAATATGAACTAGCTTGACCTGCTGGCCAGTGGTGAATGAAATGTTTTTGTTACACTTAGGCTGGATAATCCTTCACCAGGATCAGTGATGCTAATATTACTGAACTGTTCAGTTTATTTTTATTTTATTTACTTTTTGCTATTAAAATAGAGAACATGAGGCTTGGTTTACTTGCCATGACTTCAGAAGCTGGAGACTTTGCTGATCTCACCTGCTGTTGTCTGAAAGAAGCTATGACTTGAACAAAACTTGGCCAATATCTAACCAAAGGAGCCGCTGAAGGCTCATTGCCAAATGTGGATTTGTATTTAAGTAGATATAATTACCTGGACTTTGTACTGGATTGTTTGACAGATTAAATTTCTGTGATAGTGTGAGATAACAGTAGGTCATAGTCCAGGAGGAAGGTACCTAAGGATATATATTCACAGTTCTGGTGGTAATTTGCTTAATTGAAGACTTCGTGAATTTTTAGTGGTTTCATGTTATTTGGTGCAAAAGCTTCAGTGCCAATTCTAAGTGACACATTGGCTTTCCTGTTGTCTGTTGAAGGGCTGCATGCTGATAGTGGCCTTTCATATTAGTGCCTATAGTTTGCTCTCAAAGCCTGAAACAGCTCTCTGACTTCTAAAGTCTGCAGTACTGACAACTGATGTGCAGCATTCTGTTAGTAAGAATTGCTACTCAGTTTGAGAACTAAATCCTTGTTTGTAAACATTAAGCAACCTCTCCCAGCAGATACTGAGCAAAATATAAATCTGCCTGACCATGTGGCTAAGTAGATAGGAGGTCTTACCCATGAAACTTCATCTGTGGCGCTGGATACTGTGCGAGTGGATACCAATAGCAGCTGGTGCACTATTTTCAGAAGCGTCTGAGAGCCTTGATCTGGAAGTGTTGATCTGCCAGCCTCTTAAGTCAGCTCATCTGAGAGTCAAACGTGGGCACATGAGGAGGCTGCAGAGCAACCCCTAGACTCTTCCTTCATGGGCAAGGCTGTGGGTGGAAACGGCGAGAACTTGGATTTCTTATTCTTATGTAAGTGGAGAAACGTATTCCCTTGTATAATGCAAAAGAAACTGCGTCTCTGGATGGATGAAGTTGTGACCTCAAATAGCTCCGTGCCTCTCCAGGAAGCTCATATAACTGCTTAACGCTGCGTTTGAACCTGCATACGTGCATATAGGTAATGCGTGAGCTGATTTCTGCACCTTACTGTTCTTCTGAAGGATGTTATTCATCGCAAAGGAATCTGAAGAAGATAGTGCATCAAGCATAGGTATGATATTTTCTGGTTTGCAGCACAGCTGTTGTCCTAAAAACATATCTTCAGCAGCATTTGCTGTTAAAAATGAGATAAGCTATAGCTTATAAGATATCTGTTTCTAAAGCAATGTACTAGTGAGGGGTTTCTTGGATCACATTAAGCTCATATTTTTCTGAACTGTTCAGAGAAGAACCTTGCAAATGGATTTTGGAATAAATTTCTGTCTTCTCTGTTACTGTTGGGCTACTGCCACTTAGGAATATAGGTGTGTTTGGGGAAAGGATTTGTTTCTTAGAAGAAAATGTATTACTTGTACTGTGGGCTAGGTGCAGTACTTCAGTAAATAGAGGTTATGTTATGTAGAGCATGCATTACTGATAGTTTTAAGAGGCTCTTTGGAGTGCACTGAAAATTGTTTATATTGAAGTATTTGTTTGTGAAAGTGATAACCTGAAGATGTTGCTGATGTGCTGTCTGAAGTTAAAGGTTCTCAGAAAAGACTTCTGAGGGATATAAGTATTGGTTTAGGTTATGCAGAGACCAAGAAGCTTCTAAGAAGCTTATAAGTGCCAGATAAAGAAATATACTGTTAATAGCTATGAAAGAGCTTCAGAGAGAAACTCATTTTTGGATGAAAGCATATGAAGAAAGAGAATAGTTTTCTAGAAGTGGAATGCTTGAAAACAGTTAATTTGCTTGTCTGGAAGCAGCTTTTAGAAATGACTGCAGACATCTGCAGTGCTTTTTAATATTTGATAGGCTTGTACAGTTCTTGTTACAGATGAAATTCATGACCTGCTCTATTTTTGTGAATCTGATTTGGAGGGGACATGAATAAAAGGTTAAGTGGGTTCTATTTTTTTTTTTTCTTTTTAATAATATGACAAACAGATTGTGGTAGATTAGCTTATGAAATGGATCCTTCCCATGTACGAATGCTCAGTGCATATCTACTAGGTAGTTATTAGGGAGCTGAAGCTGCATCATGCTCTACTGAGATAGTATTTTTGTTCATGCTTGGAATAGATGAATTGATATATAACAGATTAATTGCCTGATGCTGCTAGTATTTTTATTACCATTAAAGTTACTTTGGAAATTTTTGGGAACCCAGTTCTAAAATTGGAGAGAACTGCTTTGCCATGACTTATGTATGCAGGAGAAGCTTTGAACGCATGGAAAAAGGCTGCATACTGAATGTTTAACAGACTTCACAGCGCATGTTCATTTTGTGAAAATGCTGAAAACATGAACTTGTTTTCGATTGTGTCATGTTTTGGTCCAATTTCCTGTTGGCCATGCTTACCCTGGTGCAGTAGTGAGTTTGACAGTAGACTTGTCTTCATCATGTCGTACAGACTTCTTCAAAACCAATGGAGCACCAGAGAAGCATACTGAAGTCGTGTGTTGCAGTACAGTGGCATTCATTTGAAAAGCAAAAAAATACAATGCCTGTTGATGTGCTTCCAAAGAACCATTTGTTGGTAAGAATATTTTTGGGGCTAGCGAGAATAATACTGAATTTAAATGGTAAAATTGTCCCTTCTGAAAGTTGGCAAATGTTATTTGTGCCCTATTGAGGAGCATCTTGTGCACACTCTGGCCAGAAGATAAAGCAGAATGTGAGCTCTAGAGGCTTGAGCTGACCATGATGTTTAGTGGCTATATACCATGCTCACCTTCCAAACTTGTATACCATTGCAATACTGGCTGCTAGAGCTAAAATTAAGTGATGGTTTGCAGTAGAACAGAGCATTCAAAATCTGACTTCTTGGGGGGGAAAAAATATCATTGTTATCATTGTTTATTTTGTTTGAGCCTGATAAGCGAATCACTTGTTGGAATAAATGGAGAAGAACTTGAAACTTGGACTCTGTGAAATTGCAGTCTGATTTAACTAAGAAGGCTAAAAAATGATTGCTTTTATGGGTAGTATATTAGAAAAGAAGTACAAATACGGGTAAATACGTAAAATACTTAAAATATCCTTTTTTTCCTGCTGTTCTTCTCTCCCTTTGTCTTCCTTCTTAAATACTCTGTTCTGTGTATTGCAGTGTTTCTGTCCTAGAGACATATTTGCAAAACTGAAGTTGAGCAGCTAAAATATTTGAGTAGCAGAGACATAGTATTTCTAATGAAGCTATTTGAGTCAGTGGTGTTATTTATGTGATTTAAGCCCCTCCGAGTTACTTGATATTCCTAGACATTGTCATTAGCTTGTTTAAAAAACAAACCCCATGCTTTTGCTGACCAAACTTCTGTGCTGGCATACTTTGCTATGTTTTATGTAGCAGAGGCAAACACGCAGTGGTGTTGAAGCTTGGGCTGCTGCTTAGCAGTTTTCCTGTGCAAAATATCTGTACTTCCAAATAGTGAGAGGTTAAGGCGCTAATGAACAGGTGATAGTTACAGAGTTTCAGAAAAGGCACTGTTTTTACCTCGATGTTAGCTACTGCTTACATTTTTCCATTATTGGCAGTAAACGCTTAGTAATTTCTGCACAATACTAACTCAGCTGTGCTTGGTGGCAGTCAGTGACATTATTTTTGTAGGATTAATAACCCAAGAAATAAAACAAGGCAACAGGAGGCCTTCATACTGCTGCCTGCTGCTGGGATCTCAAGGAGTGGAAACACAAGCTGTGATGCTGCTAGCAGCATTCAGTAGTGACCAGATAGCAAATTTTTACTTCAAATGCTAGACTGCATAAAATTCCTTGCAATATGGACTGAAAGATCTTGTTTGTTTTGATCAGCTGCAGGGTTCCATTGGTGTCCATTATGTATTGTGGTGTTACCAGTGACCTGACCTTTTTACAAACGTGACTGTGTTGAACCTGCAAAAAGTATCCTAGCTTTCTGGAAACGCAAGGGAAATCCTGAGGAAAAGTCGGGATGTTCAGAATTCATTAGAACTGTGATTTTAAATTTTCTTTGGGAAACTTTTGGATTAATTGACTGCCTTTACTGCATACTGGGAAGTATGCAGTAAAACAAGGAGAAAGAGCAAACTCTTCAATGAGAGAAAGAATACTTGAGTCAGAAAAGCATTAATAAACATGCTTAACGAAAAACTTGTATTGTCTATATGCTTTATAAAATTTGATACTTAAAGGGGAAGCAAGACTGTGATCAGCACTGTTTATAATACCCATCTTGTAAGGAGAATGGTGAGTGAATACTCCTGCTGGATTTTTCTTTACCTGTACAATATTTCCATGAGTGGTGTCTGTTGGCAGAGCAGAGATTCAAGATGAATAATGCCCTGAGGGCAGATGCCTATTGATGGGCAAGCTGTAGTCATGTAGGAAACAAGACCTAGCCAGAAATGTTGCTGTTCATGACCTCTGAAGGGGAAATATTGATTCTTTTGGTGAATCATCTTCTATATGGGGAAGTATTATGTTAGTCTGAGAATCCTTGCATAAATATTTCATGTTTTGCTAGCGGTAGTGGAAACCACTAATCATGCAGTTAAGAAATCAAACACAAGATTTTTTGCATCTATTTTCACTTGACTGCCCTGTCATCCTGAAGTATCAACTTACATAAATAGGCCTATGGCAAGTTAATTAGCAGCAAGTATTGGTGTACTGGTGAACACAGAAACCCCAGGTTGAATGCACAGGAGGACATGTAATGCTGGTGACATTTGGAAGGCTTGAGGTGAAAATTTCCTTTGGTCTCAAAGCAGTGAAACGCATTTTCAGTAACTCCAAAGGTATCTGCAGAAAGAGGTTAAGGAGATGATGGCTGTTTACAAAGCAACCCATGCAGTGGGATTGGGAATCTATTGTCGATAAGCTTCCAGCTTCCGGAGAGCATTGTGCCCAAATGGGGGGTTGTGGGGTGGGGGAAAATCCCTTAACTCTTTATATCGGGCTGTTGGCCTTAAAATCTTTCTACTTTGTCATTGTTATGAGCTAGGTGGGAACACAGCAATAGTGTCTGTTAAATGTAGCTTGTCCTCAACTCAGAAGAAGAGGTAATTTATACTGTCTAAGAGGCCAAGAGGTAAATAAGGGATTGTTACGTATAAGAAGTAAAATCTGCCTCCTGAACTCCCCTCCGAAAAGCATTCCGGAGGATGCTTTTTGGGGAAGGAAAGCGTGTGCTATAAGAACTCTCTATGTTAATAAACCTCAAAATAAGTGCTTCTTTAAGCCAGTCTAAAAATAATACATTCAGTTATTCTGAGATGTTTCAGTAGTGAAGTGCAGATATACCCAGAAGCTTCAAGGAATTGTGCTTAACCAGGCAATTCCTGTTCATCTTGTCGAGCACTATTAGGTAATGCATTTGTTGACCCAGCTGGGAGCTTATAAAACACGCGAGTGTGATATTGCACCTCTTACTGTTGGTATTGGCTTTGTGCCCCAGAGTTTCTCATCCTCCAGCAGAAGACAGCAGCTGGTTGTGAAATGAAAATACCTGCTCTTTAGGTATATTGTGGAGTTTCTGAAGAAGAGGCTTTATTTATCCTTAAAAATGAATGAACTATCTGATTTTCAAATTGGTCATTAGAATCTTTGTAAGGAAGAAATGAGTGAAATGTATACAACTAGAACTGTGTATATATGTGTATATATATGTATTCATATAGATTTTACTTAGATATCCATCTGAGAAGTTTTGATGTGACATGCTTTTTTGGCAAGAAAAAGCATGTCTAAACTTGTTAACTGAAAAAACTCACTGGTAAGCATGTCTAATAATTTGATTTTTTTTTTTTAAAAAAAAAAGGTATAATTTTCATATACTGTTTAAAATGTTGCCCCCTTCTGGTTACTAGCAACCTTGTGAAGTGGGAATGGGGAACAGAAGAAGTAACATGTAAGTATTGAGAAAAGTAAAAACATGCACATTTGACCCTAGAAGAAAGAATTTTCATATGTTAAAGTAAGACAGTGCTTTAAGTTAAAGGAGTTTATGCAGTAGACTCCAAACCCTTGTTCGCTTTGGTGCTGTGTTGCGGGATGAAGAGATGATGGCTGTGTGCTGAAGCTGTGCTCTTAAAAACACTACGCATTTCATGCTCGTTTAGCAAAGCTGCTAGTTTTTTTTTATTATTATTATTTTTGGATAGAAGCTCTTATTCCTCCTTAGACAGCAGTTGGTAGGAAACATATTCATATTCACTGCTTCTTATTAGTTAAATCTTAAGGTTTTACTTAGCTTCCATAGTAACATAAACTTGGGGAAAGTGTGCAAGCATTTTACTTAAGAAGCAGTTTACAACCTAATTTGAGTTGTGAATTATGCTGGATAAATAAATACAATGTGATACTAGGCTGTAACTTTTACCAATAAATAAGTGTGCAGTTCCTCTTGACACGGTTGTGAACTTGCCCAACACTTTGACTAGTAACAGAATTTACAGTTTTAACAGTCCTGATGTGCACAGCCCTGGTTAGTAACGTCTTATAAGATACTACTGATGCATTAGCAGGCTCACATGCTTTGTTTCATTTAATATATATGTGCATGCCTTTAAGAAAGATAGCATTGGTAGTTAAAACAGATTCTGAGTAAACTGGGTAATGAGCTTGAACCACTGCAAGCCCTTTCCTGGTGGAAAGGGAATTGAGCTATTATGTGGGGAGAAATATGTGTAACATGACTGTTACCAGAATGGGTTGGAAAGCTTAATGTTAAAATACACTGATGTCTAAATGCTGTAAAATTAGGTCTTTAACTGGAAGAGAATGATGAAAGCATGTGTCTGACTGACTCCCGCATGGTTTCAGTCCAAAGGTAAATTGAATACTGGTAGTGGGGGATAAATTCTAGAAATTGGGAAGTGGTTGTACTATGAGTATTGTGTTGTTTGTACCTTCAGGGTTTTTTTGAGTTATACGGTATGTATTCCATTCTTGTTACTTTTGTTATAGATTTTTCTGAAATTTAAAAATGAAAAATGCAGCATAGAAATAATGTGAAATGTGGGCTTGGTAGCAAGTGGCAGCTCTTACCAGTAGGTGGGGTTAATGAGATACATAAGTTAAATCAGGTCCTTTGGGCCTCCCGAAAAGAATAAAGCTAAGTAGCATGTAGCAGGAATGAAAATTGCTATTTTGTTTCTGCATTTTATGGGAATTACAGAAGAAAATAAGAAAGCCGGTTTTAATTAGGACTTGAACTTGAAAAGCCTCTAAGTATTTTTGCATCATGTGGATTTTTATAGGTTTTCTCCTGCTGTCCCTCCACCCCAGGCTTATGCAAGTAATTGGGATGACTTATGATTGTTCTGGAGCTCTTCTAATAGCCTGAATCAGAATGACACTTGATTTTTATCACAGCAGTTTTCTACTGTGCCCTTTGATTTACCACTATACAACATCTTCTCTTGCTCTTCAAAATTAGGCAATGAGAAGGAACCGACTTGGCTGAATTCAGGCTTTTTGAGTGCACTTTTCAAAGTATAAGGGTGCATCTTAAGGGATAAGGCTATATGTGGCTTGTAAAATCCTCTTGTTTGCATGTGGGTAAGTAATGTTAATACTGCATTAAGATAACTTGGTACATATAGTGTTTTTATGTGCTGATGACTTATGACTTTTCCATATTCACCTTGTTACTTCACAGATTGCAGCTAGAGCCTCTGACCCTGTTAGCCACTCTAGTTTATTTGGAAGATTGCCCCATGGTATCAGAAGTAGTGGTGGTCAAAGAGGGTCTCTTGCTTGACTTGAGCCTTTTGCTCCCTGACTGTTTGAGTGTTTTCTTAATACCTGACTCTCTAACTTAGAAAATTGTTCCCATGAGCAGAGTTGTGTTTTGTCTGACATCTACGCATTGCGTAAAGGCTGAGGGTAAAAAACAAAAGAAAAAAAACAGAAAAAAGAACAAAGCTTATAGAAATTTTAGACCCCATGCTGAGCAATATGCTGGAAGGAATTGAACATACCCAAGCCAATTTTAATTAGTGAGGTAAATATGAGCATGAGATCAGAGGTTTTCCATGAAGGAAAAGCACGTGCCTGTAAAGGAAATAGCATTTCCCCTGAACTGTCATGAATTTCTTAAGAGTCGGCATTAACTCCTTCTGCACTGCAAACACAAGCAGAACTTGCCTTAAATTGACTGCTGTAAGGCTTAGAGGGAAGTTAGCACTTCAAATGTATTGCTTTAAGGCAGTTTATGTACTAGTTGTGGAATAAATGGATGGTAATATGAGCTTACATGTAAGGAAAAAAAACGGCTTTGTCCCTGTGTTTCTTCTCGCTTCCTCTTTGACAGCAGTGAAAATATTTGAAGACTTCCTAGAGCCTTGTTTGTGCAGGGCCATAAAGAAAAAAAGTGCCCTGAAAGGGAGTGGATTTGTAAATGAAGATGGATAAACGAAGAAGAAACACCAGTGTCACTGTTTTGTGCAGACAAATTGGACCCAGCAGCAAAAGAGATAATTCAGATTTAGGGGTGTTTCAGCATCCCTGTATGTCAGGGTGTTATTAATTCTCATGCTGTATGGCTAGCCTGGATCTCTGTATAATAGCTATCTAGAACAAGTAAATGTAGCAGCAGATGAAAAGGCCTTCTAGAGTTAGGGGATTAAGTAAGATGAAAATGTCTTGGGTCTACATCTAGGAATAGCAAAAAGAGGACTTATGAAGGAGGGAGTCTAGGAATGGCTATGTGCAAGCTGCTTAGATGCCCCATCCCCCTTCATTTGGGCGAGACACAGCTTACAGAAGACACCCAGTGACTGTTGTTGTAGGAGAGGTGTAATATAAAAATGCAAAGGGAAGGTCCTCAGCACAGACCTTTAGAGTTGGTGTTTTCAGGAGGGACTTTAATGATGGGGAGTTAGGACACAGGAGTAGGCTTTAGGGAAAGCAAAAGAGGGAAGAGTGAATAACTAGTACAATGTGCATATGAACTTTGGCATCTTAGGATGTGTTTAGTAGCAGGGCAGAGTCCTAGGCTCCCTTCCTGCAAAAGTGAGTTAGTTTATACACCCAAACTAGTGTTGTGTCTATTTGACATACAAATGTATTTTTATATAATTGAAAGCAGAGTAAATGCTAACTCTGTAACCTAGAAAGCAAAATACAGAGGTCAGTGTTGATTGTTTTAAGGTCCTAACTTGATTCTCTTGTGCTTATTGCATGCAGGAGGTAAAATGAGGTACCAGTCCACATGTATTCTCCTTGTCTTTGGGTGCTGTTTTCAGCTTGCAACTAGATTTTCAAAAGCTTTTGAGGAGCTCAAATCCCGTTGCTTTCAGATCTCCTGTGGGATGTCTAGTTTGGTGATTAAACTTAGCAGTGTAAAATGTTTACAGACCCCTGAAGAATTTGCTTGTGTTCTTTGTTGGGTGTATAATTGCTCCCTGAGGTGTTATGATCTTAAATACCTCACACTTGATATGAGTTGTGGTCTTGTAAATAGGTGGTGTTTTTGCCTGGTTTGCAATTGCATAATGATGAAAGGCTGTTGCTTGCCACCTGATTCAATTCCCCAAATAGAGAGCCACACAGATATTGAGGTTTTGGCTGTAAAGTGAAGGGAATTTAGCAGGAAGTGTTGTGCAGCGGCTAAGGATGGACTATGATTTCTTGAACTTGGCCCTGTAACTTCAGAAACCATTTCAGTCCTCAGATGCGTGAAAATTAACTTATGCCTATCAAATCAACCTAACAATGTGACAGGAATTAGCACCCCAATATTGACATGATAATCATGCTTCTTTTTTCATTGAGGAAAACCTGCTTTGTTCATACATATGTGAATCTTTTTCAGACTAGAATTGCAAATATTCTCATTTAATTTACTGGAAATTACTGATTCTATATAACCTGAAGACATGGTTTTAACACTAAAACTATGTTCCTATGTGGCAAAAACTTCCAATGCCTGGAAGCCCGGTGATGTGGGCATGAAGGTACTGTGTGAAGACATGTGTTGACTTAAATCATGTTAAAACCCTGAAATAAAGTAATAAGTGAACCTAGACTTACAGAGTGTTCCTAGAACAAGTAAGAGTTGAGTCAGCTTGTTTTAAAAATACAACTACCAGGGCAGGTAGATCACTTGTGATAGAGGAGAAGGAAAGATGGGGGACAAATTTTGAATTTCCAGACTGCTGGGATTTGGATGCTGTAATCCATAACAAGTTGATAGTGACATTTTTTGTCTTTTTTTTTTTTTTTTTTTCTTGAAATCACACTGTACAGAAAAAAATACCCTCACACTCATGTTTAGGACACTTTGATGTCTGTGTCTCCCTGAATACTGTCAGTCAGATACATGGAAGAGATTACCAAGCCTTGTGGGTACATATGATAATGTCTTAAGAACTGTATTTTTGTCAATGTGTCAAAAGGAAGACAAATGCATGTATTTTACAGCCCATTATCATTTACTGCCAGTATTGAGAACATCTGTACGTTGTCACATGTTATTAGTAAACTTCAGCTTATCAGCTGAAAGCATCATTGGTTTGCAGGATAAATGTTAGATTTTAGTTCAGTTTCTGGCTTTGTTTCCACATGGTGGTTTTAAAACTGGGGCACAGATGCACCTTCAGTGTTTAATGCATGTGCATAATCAAAAGCACTGGTTTGCAGTAAATAATTCATGTCAGCTGGGGCACTTGGTTCTGATAATGAGATCTCAGGGGCTTGACTCTTTCCAGATGATATATGAAATATTCTTTGCTGTTAGTCATTCACACTGACAAGTACTTAGTTAACAGCTAATGGGATTTGTGTGTTGAGGGAAAGGAAATTCCTTGAGTTTTCTAGTTGCTTCCATAGTTTCTTGATGCCAGTTTTCCCTATCTGCCTCAGCTTTTACACAGCTGTTAAGGGTTTGTAGGGCAAGTTTACTGCCACTGCTGGACTGAAACATCTAGGAACTGATGACTGAGGAAATGTATTTGTCAACATTACTTGTCACCAGCCCACTTCATACAAAATCTACAATATTTCTTCATGGAAAGGAAGGAAGCTGATAGATGTGTGGAGGGGTGTTGGCCCTTCTGTACTTTCAGAAGAATCATGATAATGTTGATGAAAAGCCTTGCATCTATCTATGTGACCATTGACTTTTTTCAGAGAAGCTGAGCTTTAGTTAACACAGTGCTATCTTTATGCAAACTGGCAGAACAAACTGGATAATCTGTTTTATGTCCCCTACTTGGTAGGACATGAGAGTGAGAAATTGCAAAGTTAGTTTTTTGGCAAGTTTCTTGCTTAACTAGCATGAGTGGGAAAGAAGGAATACACAGGTGCTGATGTTTGTGAGCTTTTAAGTCAGTGGTTTAAACCTTTGATACAGGATACTTATACGGGTAAGGTCATTTAACCACTGTGAATGCCCCACCCTGCTGTCATGGTCAGTAATAATTTCATATTTATATCAAAATTATTTTATTTTTTTCTTTAGTGAATGTGTTCAGTTGGTATCTGTCCCTAGTGCCTAATACTGCAGTAGCACTGAAGGCTTCAGTAATTAATAGCATATTAGCATATGCTCATGCTGTGCATTTTAGCCCATCTGCTGCCCATGAACTTGGCTGCCAGTCTTCTGTGCACAGAACTGTTTAGGATATTAAAGAAAGGGCTCATGATTTCTGCTTTCAGAAGGTGCCCTGCAAGTGGGCAACAGATTTTTTTCAAGTTTTGTGGAAATGGTCACCTGTTTTCAGTACGCTTCCTCCCTGGCAAAAAGATTGCCAGAGAGCTGCGAGGAGCTTCTGTGCTTCTCTTCAGCTCTTACACTTGTCCGGAGTTTTAGTGCCCCATGTTGATTAAGAAAACATATAAGGTTGGCTGAAGTAGGTCAGAAGGCTGTTCGGGTCATGGCGTTAGAACAAGGTGAGGCGTCTTCAGTTGGTAGTCTGTAACTGCTGCGGCCTCAAGTGAGCTGAGGTCAGCTTGGTTGGGGAAACCAGCTCTGTTTTTTGACTTGGAAAGCAAGGATTGTGTTTTAAAGCAAGTTCTCTAAGATGGAGAGAAGAGAAATGGTTCCCTTAAAAATATAAACTATTTGGGGGCTTCTCTTAGCACTTGCAATTTTAGAGAGAAAAGTAAAATAATGGCTCTGTGTGTGAGCCTCACTGGGTGCTGTAAGGAAAGCTGTAATGCTTTTCAGCGTGGAGCTGTGCTGTGGGCTATATATTGTACATAGGTAACTCCTTGTCTTTCTCATTGTAATGGAAAACAATGTGCTGGTTTCAGGCTTTCTGAAAAAATGAAGACCAAGCTAGATGTGAACAGATAGCTGAGTATATGTAAATACCTTGCCTTTATTCTCCAAATTCCCTTATCCTGACGAGCTTCTGTGTTCTCTAAAGCAGCTGTCAGTATTCCATACGTACCCTGATATTATTCACTGTAAGCGAAGCTTTTGCAGCCGGGGGCCCTGGTGGGAATGATAAGGACGCTTTTGTTGAAGTGAGAATTGTAGCTATTGCACTGTCTTGCTTGAAAGAGAATTGTGATTTTTTTTTTCATCTTCCTTACAAGCTTTTCCAGTAAGACTTGTGCTGTGATACTATTTGCCTGCAAATAATATTTAAAGTACTTTGGCTCATCCAGTCTGTTTTTTGAGCATATATAGCAAATGAAGAGGATTAAACATTTGGTTCAGCTGTTTTCTGCAGCAAGTGAATTAACGAAATAGACATGCTTTCTGTTTCTGTGTGAGCTTAGCATGTAATGGGCATATGGGTCTCTGCAGAAGTGGGTCAGAGCTGTTTTCCTTTTTTTTTGCCTCTAGCCATTAAGGGAAAAATTGGACACCTGGCTTTCAAATATGTCAGGCTTTTTATGTCTGTTTTAATGTGCCTTTACTGCAAAAATTAAAGCTCTTTCTGCTTATGTTTGCACTCTTTGAGAATTATAACTTAAGCATAGATGAGCATGTTTTGAAGAACTGATTTCTAGTTCAGTTAATGATGAAAATAAATTTGACTCCAAAGTGATAAATGAGAATAGAATAGGTTAGTGTTTTAGCTAAGGTTCCAAGGCATCTTAGGCACTTATAAATGTTCTTTAAATAGAACATAAAGCTATAGCTGTGCTATGCTATAGGGTGCCTGGTCTGTATGTTTTACCTTGGAATAGTTACGTGAACTGAAGTGAAATTAGGTAAAATTTTAGCTGCTTTCATCTTGAAAATGAAAACTTGTGCTCAGAAAGACTGTTGATTTCCTCTTGCTTCCTTCTACTGAAGTACATTCTCCAAATGTTGATCTTGATTTATCTGTTTGTCCTCCTGGAGGATGGAGAGTATTGTGCTTAAATACCTGGACTCCCAAATGCTGAATGTTGTGGGTATGTAATGCAGTTATTTGGCCTCCAGGTTCATTGCCTCATCTTTTTTTGAGACCTTGTCAAATCCACTTTGGGTGGGTTCTAGTCCCAGAATTGCCTCTCATCAAGGGAAGCAGGGGGATAACGGGATTTTGGGACAGTGTGCTAGCGCTCATGGAAAAGGAGGGCAGACTCGGTTTGATGTGAGGAAGCTGAACGTGTGCATTTGCCCATTCAAGTGCAGTGAGTGCTAGTGGCTGCAATAACATGGTTTGGCTTCTGTCTCTTGACATTCTGCACACTGATTTCCCCACTGTAGCTGCAGTGTCTTGTATACAGCTTAGAGGCTCAGGATGGAGGCAACATGGATATGCTGCTACAGAAATCTCCACTCCAGGAGTTGCTTTGAGGCTCTCTCCCTCTCTCAGAAAATTGCTCATTTTTTTTTTTCTAAACAGTTGTCATGTACTACTGGGTTAACATTAGCAGTGGCCTCTTGTGGGGAACCCAGAAGGGCTAGTGAAGACCTTGGTTGCTCTAAGATAGAGTCCACTTTCAATACCTGCTTAATTTCTAGGATTAGAAAACCTCTGCAGTAAGAGGATCCAGATCTTCCGAGTAAGTTGCTTAGCTGATCTTGATCTCCCTTGAAAGTCTTTTTCTTGATAAGGTCATACATATCCATAATGGGAGGAAAAAAATCTCTCTATGCCAGTATGATTTTTGTGTATTATCTAGGGTGCCTATAGCTTTCCTTGCTGAGCTTCAAAATCAGAAGGTAGCTCTTAACTTCTGTGGTGAATAGAGAGAACAGTAGCCAATAGATTTGGTGTTCCCAATGCTCTATTTTTTCTGGATTTTTAAGTTTCTTAGTAACTTTTATTTGCTTGGGAAAAAAATTGGACAGACATTTTATAGGGGTCTTCAAGTCATTCAGTCATTTGCTCTCTTGCAAGGCAGTACTTGAATAAGCTAAGTTTAGAAAAGTTACTAATTATTCATGTCTTGCCATGCCTCTGGGAAAATGTCCATGTATAATGAAAAACATGTCAATGTTACCATACAGTTTTAATTCTACATTTAATATTACTGTTTGCAGTAGAAGATTTTGAGTTTCAGCTATGTTTTTGGACTAACTTTTTTATGTTGTTTCTGCAAGATCTTTTGTTGTTGTTTTTATGTGCTTTTTGTTGTTGTAAATATACTTACAATCGCTTCAGGAAGGAATCTATTTGAACCGTATTTCCTCTGTTCTGTAGCAGGTACTAATTCATCCATTATATCACAGCGGGAAATGCTTAAATAGTATTAGGATGGGAAAAATGTTGTATTTAATTCCCATCTGTTGCCTAGTGCAGTAAGGTCATTCTAGGTAAGCCAACATACACATCCTATGGAGGATAAATAGTGCTGGTGACATGTTTTTTCCTTTGTGAGGGTTCTGTATCCTGGAAAGGAGATACTAGTTTTTAGCTAGGAAGTGAAAGTATGTATGTGTGATAGTGGTCCCAAGACTATTACAGCTGCGCAAGCCTTCTGGTTTGCCAGCTGAATGGAATATTTGAAAGTCACATGTCCTTGGTGAGTTGATCTCAGTTTGTTGGCTTATATACGCTTACTTGAAGCCTACTCTTTTAAGTAGAGACTGAGGATGGAGGAGTTAGACTCGAGGTGAAGCTGATGTTGCACCACTGGGTCGCTTTAGGTATAGCCTAGAGCTTAGGATAACTAAAAACTGCTTTTTGTGAAATTTTTGCTTTTGAGATCTTCATTATATTATGGTTGTCATCAATCATTTTCGTACTCTTGGGAGAGATGTGTGAGAGCAGTGTGTGCTGAACACATCACCTCTTAAACACTGTTCTTAAAAATGTGGGATAAGTAACATAGATTGGGTAAAGCTAATAGGGCGGTGGCAAAATGTCTTGCTTGTTGTTAGTCTGGAGTTGAAGCAAATGATTTTTTGTGTCTAGAAGATAGTGAAAAGTCTTAAGATCAGACATGTTCACAAGAACAAATGGACTCTTTAGAAAGCATTTGTGTACCAACTGTCCTGGAGCCCATTCCCATGTGGATACCTGGCGGATTTATGTAATACATTTTTCATAACTGTACCTCCTTTTGGCTTAGGTTTTGCCCAAAAGTAGAATTAACTTAAATATGTTAATGAACTATTATTTTAACTTACGTAGCAGCTTCAAGACAGCAGGAATTATTTTAAAATTACTTCCAAAATAAAAGGTTTTATTTCCTATTACATATGTGTGTGTTTTGACCATAACAGAGTCCCTACAGCATCAGGGCTAGCTGTGTTTGTAATGTGGTGTTAGGAGATTGTAAATAATTTTGAAGCAGGAGTGACCTACTTCTTGGAAGCATTTGCCTTCTGGCAGTTTTGTGGGGCCTGCAAATTCCTAGATCGCTTACATTTAAAGGCAATCTTCTTTCAGTTTTTTTTAATCTGAAAGTAAAAACAAGTATAATTTTCATTATCATGGAACTACAAAGCTGGTTCTCTATACGGTTGTCATTCAACTTCCTAAAATAATTTTAGCACAGAAGCAAGTATAGCATGAATAATGTTTCACGTGCAGACTGCATCTACTGTGAATTACTTCCTTGAGCCCAGGGAATAATTGCAAGCAAAATCTTACTGTGGTAAGGCTTCCTTTTCTGCTGTTTGAGGTCATGAGCACTTCTCTGTAGGAATGTGAATATTTCTTGGGTAGCTGAGGATTATGTTATCCAAGTTAAATTTCATGATAGAGGCTTATGATTTGTCTAGGCAAGACTATTGTAAAATGCACGGCTTAAGCTAGAGGTAATGTGATATTTGGTTCTGCCTTCCCTGCTAGCATTTAATGAGTTAGCTTTCTGCAGATGATCAGACTATCATCGCTGGTGATATCTTTTGCAATTTTGTGTTCTTATTGACTCCATGCTGTCCCCTGGAATCTGTGCATAACAATTTTGTGAGCACTCCTCCCTCGAGGTCTGTTGAATGTGCTGAATATTAGTTGAACTTGGGGAATCTTGTATTGATTTTTTGAAATAATTTGGGGAGCCCTTGAGGTTTTTACGTGAGGACAGCATTTTGGCACTTACCAAGTTCAGCCTGGTCTCTTGGCTGCTCCCTGGGTTTGCTCCAGAAAAATGAACCTAATTATAACCCGTGGTGCTGTCAGTGAAGCCTCACGGGGGATCTTGAGTCTTAGCAGCAAACAGGGGGGTGAACTGCATTCTTCACTGCCCGTCAGGAACAGAATGTAAGGCAGGTTTTGTAGCCTGACCCCTGAGCTGCCCTTCAGTTCTTGTTCTCTATCCGTACATCTTAAGTATCACTTTTAAACATGGTCTTTATTAGGCTGAAAGCAGGAGTTGCTTCAGATCCTTCAGCATGGGATTCTGATCTTATCAGAGGGCTGTTTTGTTTCCTTCCTGTCTCACCCCTCCCTCCTACCCGACCTCCCCCTCCAGTGCCTGCTGACTCAAGGTCTTTCAACAGGCAGGTCTTGTGCTTGTTTTGCTAGGCTGACGCTTTTATAATTAAATGTTGGAAGCCAAATTATGTGATGTTTTGGTTTGCAACTGCTGCAGATAGCTGCCTCCTATTATATTTTACACTAGTGGTACTTTTCTATATTAAACAGTAAGAAAATCCATTTCCATATTCTCATTTTGGCAAATAACTGTTTGAATTCATTGGGCTTTTGTCTTATCTCTTTGGTTTTAGCACTGAGGTGGCCTTTTCCATGCAGACCTTCCCAAATCCTAGAGTTCTAGCTTGTAGTGAGGAACTTGTTCTCTTAAGTTGATGTAGGAATGGGTGGTACTGTTACTGCTTGTACAGCACCTCATCTGGCAACCTGTGTGCCTCCCCGAGCACATGTTAATCTTTATTTTAGTTGACAGATCTTCAGATTTGCCTTCCAGCAAGCACTTGGCTTTCTGCAAGATGTGTATGCTTGTTTGGTCATTCTTATCAACATATATCAAATTGAATTGTCTTTCCTGTAGACAGCAGAGGAGTCGCTTATGTTCCTTGCAACTGGCAAAAGATTGACATAGCACAGTGTATTTTTAAAAAAGCTAATCCTTTGCCTTTCTTGATGCTTGCACATATTTTAATATCTTCATAAAAAGCAGGATGGAGCAAGATGCTCTTAGTGTAGTTTTTGTGTTCTTCCTCTGCAAATATTTGAAAGGTTAATAAAGTGAAGTTGAAGTTTAGGGGCAGGGGAGAAGAAAGCAAAACAACCTCATGCTAAGTGAGCATTGTCTGTGCTGGTGTTAAGATTGGGAGCCATTCCATTAAGCATAAGTAAGATAACTGAAATGGAGATAATATAACTGGGTGGAGGTACAAACATTCCCATCAGAAACTCTCAGCAGTAGGACAGGTTTCTGGGTGGGAAAGATGGGAAGAAGAGCAAATTTGACAAGAATAAAAGGATGTTCCTGGGCTTAAAGGAAAAAATAAGCAAAGAATTGATTTCTGAATGAATAACGAACAAACCTGAGTAAAAAGAAGTTTAAATATTTTTCTGGACTCCGTAGCTGTGAACACCCAGATTTGGAACACAACTCATTAACTGCCCCAGAATAGTCTTAGATGGGAAGGTTGTAATACATTTTTCTTCCTTTGAGTTGCCCTTCAGTGTGTCTTTTCTTTCTTTCTCTTGTGCTCTGCCTAGCAGTGCTTGAACTGGAGGAGGATCTGTGGTCTAGCAATGCAGAAGGCAATTAAAGCCATTTTTTCCTGCTATATTGAGAATAATTGCATATGACTATTTCATTGCGTCCACAGGGTATATGCACCTGTAAAAGAGAAGAGGCAAGGGTAATAGCAGATAACATTGCAAAATGTGCGAAGGTCAGATGGCCACATTTGGCAGTAACAGACTCCAGGAAGGTGGCATAATGGATACTACCATGACAAAAATGGTAGAAATGTATGTTGCCATATGAACTTGTCTGGAGACTAATATCTTGGGAAGTAAGACTTTTATGGATTTAATTAAATGATCTTATCTGTTTTAGTTTGTCTGGAAGAGCAAACTGATAGCAGTCATTTTGCTATGTAGTTTCTCATGCCAAACTTGGAAAATACAAAAATACAAAAGGGAGGATTTTTTTTTTGACAGTTATGCCATCCATTTGAAGTAATGGACTTCAGTTGAAGCGGCTTCTTGATAAGAGACTTTTCTGTACGTATCAAGTATTGCCTGCTCTCTAAATACTAAACAAGTATTTCTCTCACTGGATTTGAAGGTAACTGAGCACAGTTTGGTGTTGCTATCCTTGCAACATGGATATCATTCCTGCTTTTTTTGTGTGTTTAGAATGATAACAAAGCAAAGCAATCTGTGTGAGTATCTCGTAGAAAGCTCTGAAACGGTGGATATTAATGTGGCCTCTTTTAGAGATGTGGGACATGCTCTTATTGTGTTCCAAATGAAAATAATACTCTGTTGACATGGGCTGGAGCATTTTAGAATGGTTTGGAAGGAATGTACCTTCTTGAAGGTACATTTATGCTGTGAACTGGTATTGAGGGTAAGTTCTATGATATTAGTTGCTTGTATGATAATTTATATATTTTTCAGCTAATTGTTTGACTCCTGAAATGCAGTTGTTTTCCAGGAGCATAAGGTCATCCTTCCTTGTTATCCCAATAGAGTATTAAGTGGATGTTTCTCTAATGTTCAGGACAAGTCATGTCCTGCCACTGAGATGACCGATGCTTTCTGACTGATGAAATTGAAGATTTTGTGAAGATTTAGTGTCTTACCTGACTGTTAATACTGCTTACACATGTCCACAGCCTGCATACAGCTGGCTGTGCTTTCTCCTGGAAATTCTGTAATGTTCCTGTTCCTCCCTCCGGAGCCCTGGAAGTTCCAGATTTCAGAGCCCCAATAATATGATGGTGTCAGGCTCTTAAACATTTCCATTCTTTAGTTAACAATGCTGTTTCTGCTGTGAGCTTCACTAAGTGCTCTAAGCTCAGCCTGTTCTTTCTGTCAACGATACTGATGTAAATTGAGTTTGCACACTTGATTTTGGGACAACTGGGGGAAGAAGGAAAAAAAAAAAAGCAGCTCAGGATGGAAAGCGAGATATGGCCAAACTCCTCTGGCAAGAGTTGCATGTTTAACTAATAAGTTTGTATCTTCTTGTGAGATTTTATTTTCACTCCCATTGTCTTGATTTATCCATTATTGTTTATACTGTGGCCTTAGTTATGACTTGATAAAATGGCAATAACTTTGGATATTAAATGGTGGCAATATTTTTAATAGCAGCTTGCTTTCCATCATTGTGCATAGGGAATGCGAAAACTAAATTCTTACTGTCTTTCAAATGATTCAGATTTTCAATCTCATTCATAGCATTGAGTAATAGTTATGATAGTTCTACTAATCCAATCATTTTCACCCTTAGAAAGGCCACTGTGATGGATTAACCTGTAAGTATTGTGGGTTGGTGCTGCCATCTTCTCTGATTTTGATTACTGTTCATACACTCATGCAGCATTAGTCTCATACCTCACATCTCCCTACATGGGGAGACTGATCCACTGCACAAGCCAGGCATTGCTGGTGTGAAGAGGACACGACAGGTTTTTCCCATCAACATTCCTTCACCCTGTCATTGTTGGGACTTCCAGTGCATCTAGCTGAAAACTCATGGTGAGGGCTTTTTTTCTGCCCCTCGTACAGGCAGCTTTCTGCTTTTCTTTTGTAGTATGTGAATTAACTACAAAAGACCCTTCAAGCTTAGTTGATCCTACTTGATTTTAAATTACTTGGCAAATACATTTCCTTTCTGAGGAGTGTCCATACTTACTAGCTGAGCAACAAGAGTCTAGTGCTAGATTTTGACTAAGTAGCCGCAAGCTTTGGGTCTCATGTGCTTCTACTGTTCTGTCCAATTTCTCTTCCAAAGCACATGAAAAAGCACTGCTGATGGCACAGCACTGCAGCCTGCTTAAGAGCTTGCTGTATTTTACTGGGGTGTAAAACATGCTCAAGATGGAACAGGTGAGTGGTCCATAGGGGCTTGGAATGGCATTTTGTACGACATCCCTAGGCCCTGTCTTTGATCTGCAAAACCTGAAATGAATATAATCTGCCTGGTTTTGGTGATGGATGCGTTATCCTCATTTAAAACATAACTTTCCAGGATCTTGTGTAACTGAAATAAACAGCTATTTGCAGCTGCAGTTGGACACTTGCCAGACAAGATATCTTGATCTATATCTTCACTTTGGCAACTAGAAAACACTGAACTGAAACCAGAAAGCTTCCCAGTGTTTCCAAACTAGGAGCATGTGTCATAGGGTTGTGTTCATATGGGTGTGCCTTAATTTTATTTCTCATGCTAAATGAAGTGAGGCCTGGCAAGTACACAAGAGACTTCAGTTCTGGGTGAACATTCTGCTAAATGTAGCCCATGGCACAGAATCCTTGACCTAGCATGAGCTCTAGATCGATTATTCCTAGTGATTGCCAGGATTGTGAGGGATAAAGGACAAGTGTGTTCCTTTTCTAAAGCAAGATTGAAGAGAGGATTGTTGTGATTTATAACCACTACCTGATTGTGTTTGCTCGGCTATCTTGGCTGTAAACATGTGACTACCTAAGAAAGGTGTCACCCTGTCCTATTGTAAAGGCAGTTTTCAACGCTTAAATACCAGTGGAGACGCTTGCTAGGTTAGTGTGAAATATTAGTCTGCTTGGAAGCTACAGTAAGTGTTGCTCCTAAAAGTTGAATTTTTCAAAATCAGTTATTTGAATTTGAAGCTTGTAAATAGCATTGCATTCCTAATATGCTTTTTACCTAAGTACTTTTTAATGTTTTGAATGGTAGTGCTTCTAATTGCTATTTTCCTCCTCACACAGTTAAGTTGGAGGCGGATTCATAATTTTCCCATTTGGATGACGACGGTGGGAAATTTGTGGGCTGGAGCAGATTGGAAAGACAAACTTCCTGGGTATCTCCTCTTGAGAAAAATTTCCTTTTGACTGAACATCTGTTTCCCTGCCTCAGGATTAACCTTTAGCATTTTATTTGCCAAAAAGTTAAATCATGAGTATATGTGAAACTGCTAGATCTGTTTTTTTCTTTCCATTGTGAATATACATGCTTAAAGCAATAGATGAGAAAGACTATGTGTTTTTGTAAAACATATATATTTTAAATGATTTTTAAGATAACACTGTATATATTGGAAGAGACATGTATTCTTGAAATGGGCAATGAGTACTACATTAGATATGTTTAATTCATTAAGGGTTTGAGGCAGGTGCTTAAGATGCTTCAACACATGAAAGTGCCAGATAGGAGTATCAATTTTTACTCTGTCAGTCGGTTATTTTGAGACCCATGAGAAGAACAAACTGTGTTAAAAGATTGAAAGAATGTAAATATTTAGGTTAATCATTTGCACTTTCTCTTCAAGTTCTGTAAGTTGCCTCTCAGTTTGACAGCAGTTTCAGCTCCTGAAATTTTACTACCAATAATATGAAAGCTTCTTTTCCTTGTCACAGTAAAATTGAATTAAATACTGTTATAGAGGTTCTCAATTAGCTTTTACCTGATCTGATAGGATGTATCTGACTATGTTGAGAGTTGATCAGTGTAATTGTAAGGCTGCTTTGTTATCTTTTAAAAGGTCGTGACAGTTGAGGTTCCTGGTGGCATGAGAAGTACAGAAGTTCTCCTGAAGTACAAGAGATTCAAGGCCGTAAACCTAACTTTGGTGCCTGAGAAGGCTCTGGAGCCAAGCTTGCTAAAGGCCGTTTCTAAACATGGAAAAGACAAGAGGCTGAATGGGAGCATCCAGGTTAGATTTACCAAGAGACATGATCTTGATGTGATCTTCTGTAGTTCTTTATGGCCAGCTTGGTGCGATATAGACTTGATACATGGATAATAAGCTGTGTAGGAAATCTGCTGACTTGGAGTGTTGATTTCAAAAGCTGATGATCGGCAATAGCAAGTCAAATTCTTAGCTGCTTGCTAGTACCATCCTCCAAAGACCAGTTCTAGCAACAGTCCTGTGTGGTGGTAACAGCCTGCTCTGGTCGTTGTAAAGCACACGGTGCTGGGTAGGTTCATGCATGGTGCCAAACTTGAGGGAGCCATGCATATGCTGAAGAGCAGAGCTGCTATTTAGAGGGATCTTGAGAAGCTCAAGAAACAGGCTAATGAGAAGTTCGTGAAGTTAAGGCTAGGCACATACTGAGTCCTGCTCTGGGATGGAGTAAAGCCATGTAGCAGATGAGGCTGGGGCCAGTTTGCTGCAGAGCAGCTCTGTGGAAAAGAATCCCGGAGTCCTCCTGGACAAGTCAGCAGTGTGTTCTTGCAGAGAATGTGGACAACTGCACACTAGGCTTATCTGCAAGAGTGTAGCCAGATGACTGGGAGAAGTGATTATTTCCTTCTGTTTAGTATCTTCGAGACAAAATTTGGCCCCTGTTTTGAATATTGGGCTGCCATGTACGTGAAAGAAACTGACATGCTGGAACTCTTCCAGTGAAGAAGGAAAGGAACTGAAGCACTTAATGTGGGAAGAGTCAGCACTATGTTTCTTCAGCTTGCGAGGGAGAAGAGGACATCTTGTTGCTCTCTGCAACTTTTTTTAGGGCATAAACATTTTTACCCTTCTTGAAGGTACATAGCAATCAAACAAAGTGAACATACAAGTTGGAATCTGGGAGGTTTGCTTAAATATTAGGAAAATTTTGTCACTATGAGGGTGGTGAAGTACTGGGACAGGTTGCACAGAGAAGTTGTGGAATCTGTCCTTTGAGATGCTTAAAACTCTACTATACAAGGCCCAGGGCAACCTACTGTAATTGGGTCTGCTTTAAGCAGTGGATTATACTGGCAGGTCTTCAGGTTATTAACACGATTGCTGTGGTGTATCTAACAGATGATGCTCAGTGTTGAGTGGTGGGATGATTTACAGCAGTTCCAAGTTTTGGCATGACTTTGAACTCTCGGATATCTTGGTGTTTATTTCAGGATAGTCTGAAGTTATGTTATTCAAGGGTTGGCTTCTTGTCCCAGCATTGAAATAACTTACTAAAAAAAGTTTCTGGGCAAATACTGACTTGAGGTATTTTAAGTGTCTATGACTCTAGTACAGCAGTTGTTAATTAGCTCTTACTTGACCTAGTGCATGAATCCTCCTTCTCCTGAAAAATAATGCAATTCTGTACATATTCTTATAATTGAAATGAAGAAGTTGACCTTTTGCCAACCTAGCTGTGCACGCACTTAAGTGATCAGGGTCTTATGCTAATGCTAGGTCAACAGGGTCTACCTAGCCAAATTCCTAGGGAAAGCAGTGTGATTTTCTTTCAGAAGTTGATTGAATTTTGTTTATTATTGAAGGAAGGTTAGCAAGTCTTAATTTCACATGCATCTATTTTTTAATTGGAAAAACCTAGAGGCACTCTTATGAAATAATGATGTACAAAGCAAGTAACTTGGAAGTATTAGCAGTTGTAGGAAGATAACATTTGTGGAGTAACTATGGTAAAACTGGATAAAGGAGCAAAACATATTGCATCAATCTCTAATGTTACCTGGAGGCCAAAGACCTTGTTCTTGCATTGAGAGTTTTTGCTGTTTTTTCAGAAGCAGTGTTACTGATTCACAGTTAGTTTTAGTTTTAAATACTCTGAAAACTTAAGAGTCACATTCTGAGGAGATGCAAGCAAGCTTCACAGTCTTCAAGTATTGGTGATCCATAGCCTAGATTACAAATAGTGTCATTGGAAGCAGGACTTGTGTTAATGCATTTAGAAGTTCTTTTTTAAATTGAAATCTCTTAGATATAGTAGTCTGTTGATTGCATGAGCTCTTATGTGGGTATGGAGGTGTTGGTCTTCTAGCAAAAATTTATGGTTTCCCTGGATGACAAGGGTAGCCAAGAGTAGTGTAAACCTGGATGCCAAATAGGAAGTAGGTGCTATAAGATGCAGACTGCTTTTAAGTCTACCTAGGGTTACACAGTCAGGGCAGGTTTCGTTGGCCCTGCTCTAGGGTTGCTAAGTTGATTCTTCTGGTGTTGGGGGGGAAGATGGGGTTGCAAATATGCTTTAAATCTTGAAAGGAACGGATAGAAAATTCGCTTTTGGGAGGGGGCAGGGAGAGAAGCAGTGTCTCCATGCAGAGGTTTCAAGGTAAAACATTAACTAACTACAGCTAAAACGCTGGTTTGGTGCAAGTGGTATGCTGCACTTCCAAAGGATTTGTATGTGCTGAGTTTCTCAGCATTTTGCTGTAATAATGGGAACTCACCCCAGTAGCTGTTCACATGGTGAGTGTATTACTGAATGACCTCTAATTCCACACAGTAATATCTAGTGGTTTGATGTAAAGCCTTTCCAGTTATGATACTGAACAGTTGTTTGTTTTTGCTTCCAAAATATTTAAGAGAGCTCAGAGTCTTTTGTTAAGAATGTTATTCTGGACATGGTGATTCTTTTTAAGTGATATTCCAAAATAGAAGGCAACTTACCCATCTTTCAACTATTTACATCAGAAGAGACCAACATGATATCAACATTGCTTTTCAAATGTCTTTTTATGTAGCAGATACTGTGAAGTCTTTTTGTATTTTTTTCAACTTTAACCTTTATCAGAGGAGGACAAATTTCATTAGAATTACTTTAATGTCTAGATTTACAGGTTATCTGCTGTAATACTTTTGAAACTACTGAAGACGAGGATGGTTGAAAATGAGCATCTATTGTAGATGCAGTTTATAGGTATTTAGTAACTGTGAGGTTAGTTGAGAGAGAGATTTCATAGTGGAACAATTTGCTGCTAAAAATTTGCGTTCAATCTCTTTGCTTTATGCAGCTATGATCATGTCTCAGTATATTGATATTTAAGAACATAATGATCCAGAAGCAGGAGAGAACCTTTAAAATATCATATTTAAGCATTTCCTGGTGGAGACCAGCTGATGGGGAAGGTGTGAAACTTTTATTTAAGTAGATGAAATAGGATGAAAAGAAGTCATGAGTTAATATGCTCATAAAATTCTATGCAACAGGAGATTGAAGTAGTCAATGAGATGTTCCTTTTCTTAGGAGATGACCCAATCTGTATGGGCAGAATGGACTCTGAATTCTGTGAGGTGGGCTTGGGGGATTTGTACATCTTTTTAAAGCATCTCCTGAATACTTTAAATAGTTTTCTTGTTATTTCTTCTGGTAGAAAATTACAGTTTGTTATACCATGCAGAAGATGTCTGAGAAGGCAGATAGGCTTTCAGATTTTCCTTTTAGTATGTAAATATTTTAACAGTTTTCTTGAGTGTTTTCTTTGGAAATGGAACTTAAATTACTAAGGCTGCACTTGATGAGCCTTAAAACCTTCATGTATGTTGCAGCATCGCATGAAAATCCAGGTCAGGAGGGAACTCGGGCAAGTTATCTAGTCCAACCTTCTCCTCGGAGTCAAGTCAGACTGGGTATCCTAAAGTGTTTCTAAAACACATTTTTTTTGTGACCTACTTTGGGAGAGGAGAGCGGGTGGAAGAAGTTGTAGTTTTGTCCAACTTCAATTTCCTGAAAGCTTTGTCCAATATTTTGTTTTTTCTATGAACGGAAAATTTTCTCTAGTCCTGCTCTTCCATGGCTCCTGCTTTTTTGTAGGTCTAAAAAAAAAAAAAAAAAAAAAAAAAAACTCAAGGAAAAACAAACAACAAAAAAACAAAACAAAAACCCCACAGGCTTAAAGTAGTTTTTTTTCTGTCTTCTTTTTCGGTAAGTTTCTTGTCCTTCCCAAGTGTAAACACACCCATATATAAAAAATTACATTTGAAGAGAGACAAAATCCCTACTAGGTTCCAACTAAGTCACTTTATAGCCCAGTAGCTATAAGCATAAGTAGTGCTTTTCCATAAGGTGCCTGTGGCTCAGTCTGAGCTGCAGAGTTGGCCACTGAAGGATGGATTGTGAAGGTAGCTGTCTCTGGATGTTTTTCTCATTTCTTTAGAGGAGAACTTTCATCTCTTGTGAGAGTGGCTGGAAGAAAGGAGGAGAGATTGCCCAGGAATTGCACCGTGGTGTCTGCCACAGTGATCAGGTCTGTCCTTGCTGGTTGCTTCAGACAGCTCCATGGTTGTCAATCGAGAAAGCTGTGAAAGGTGGCAGCAAGAGTAAGTGATTGTGAAGTCTTAATGCTCTGTGATTATAACCCCATGCATCTCTTAGGTCAGTTGAAACTGAGAAAATCTGTATTCAGTAGAACATGCTCCAGAACCTTTAGCTCATTTTTCCCAGTATTTTCTAGTACTTGTTGACTTCTGTTCAGGACGGGAGGTGCTCACATCATGTGGTAGCCTTTTCCTGTTAGGTTAATCAGCTTGTCTGTTGCTGAGCTCATGATGGTTTTTGCGGTTGGGAGCCGCTTTACTGAGTCTGTGGAAGAGACTGAGCCAACTGGCCATGTTCCTACTCTAGAAGTCCTTGACTCCTGCCATTGCTAGCTGTCTTCAGTATGATTTCTGCCCCTACTTCAAACCAGATTGATTTTAAGGGCCAGATTGATTGAGCTGGGTGATATCTTTGGAACCTATTGAATTTGGAAGGATCCATCTTGTTCAATTTCTCTAGTCCTGGTGGCCAACAAGCAGAGGACCAGCAGTGGGGAACCTGGGAAGAAATTAGAATTGCAGGTAAGCCAGTTTGGCCTGGCTTTCTCAGCCTTCTGTGATTATGTAATGCTATTTTTTGATATTAACTGCCAAGATAGGTTTAGTTTAGCCCCTTCACACCTGTATAAGTGCATAGTATCAGATGAAAACAGCGAGGAAACCATAATGTGACTACATGAGTTTTGTAGTTAACAGCTTCTCAAGAAGATGTGGTTGGTACCTTGATGTCCTCTGACTTCTCCTTGGACAAAATCATATAACTGAGCTCACTTGCTTACTGCCGTATTGCTGAAGATCAATTAAAAAAAAATCAAACTTGTCATCATGTAATGTCTTGAGGAGTCCTAAAAACATTTGAAATTCCTCAACTGACAACTTTGTACTTGATGCACTAGTCTAGTGTGATGGTAGTTGCCATCCTTGTCTTAAGCAAATTCTTTGCACAACTGGCTTCCTAATTCCAGTGAATAAACCAGAAGAGAGGTTTTGCAAATGAAGAATATGCTTTTCTGCAGCTGTTTTATCATGCAGTTTTGCAGCTGACCTGAGTTAAATACAAACAGAGTATTTTCACAATTTACTCTTCTAGTTTTGTATTGGTGAGTTCAAAGTAACATATTTTGCAAGTCATTAGTTGTTCTGCACACCATATGCATTCTGCAAATCATAGTTCAGCAGATGAGTTTCTTCTACCTTAATTCTCAAAAATTACTCATCTTCAAGTCTTATTTGTAATTTGAATGTGTAAGTCCCTTTTGTGAATAGAAGTGTGCTTTTAAGTGCACCTTTGACTGGTAACCACTCTTAACGCATTTGGATCTTAATTAAACCTAAGTATTCTGATTCTGTAACTTTATAAGCTAATTGGAATGCCAGCTATTTTAGTGGAATTTTTTTTTTCTTTTAATATTTAAACCTAGACGTAGGAAGTTTTATCAGTACTTGCCTCTTTAGGCTAGGCACACAACCTATTTGCAAGGAATCTGGCATTTGGTAACACTGGTCCCGTTCTCATGCAGCTTCCTGCGACAAGCTGATCGCACAGCACTGAAAAACCTTAGAAGTGTAGTGTCCCTAACGTGGGCACCTTACAGGACTGCATAGATACGCCCAGCTCTAACACACTGCAGTGCAGCCTTGCTTCATTCGCCTCCCATGGTGATTTATGTGAATCTATTTTGGTTGGTACTGCATTGAGGAAGGAGTGCACAGGCTGTCTTGACTGATCTGGACCCTGGGTCGTAATGCAATTCCTTGTAGCACATTTTACAGTATCTGCTATTAAAACTACTTAATATAGGAAGCATATTAATAAAACTGCATAGGCTATTACATTTTAATGGGGATGAGCTGTGCAGCTTTGTCAAGCCTGTGATTGTAGAAGACGTGGGAAGTATCATGCTGCATATTTGGTTCTGGAATAGATACGAATTTTTATGGGGACTATTTTTCTTCTGGTATTGCCTGGGGAACTAATTATTTAATGTGTACATACCAAACTTCTGACTATCTAGGTGTATTATTACAAAGGGATATTTGAGGGAGTTTTTGCTGTATCATGCAAGAAGGGAATTGCAGCCGGAACAGGCATGTATGACTGAACCTTTCTATAAAACTGTCCTTATAGTGAAGCACAGGGGTAAAGCATCCAATTAATAACTTCCTTATAGGGTTTAGCTGTCAGTATTTGGCTTTGCAAACACCGAAAGCAAACCCTTTGAATTAGACCTAAAAGCCATAATAAAAAGTGAAGGAGCATGATGGAAAACCCTTTTCTGATAAGAAAGGAAAGAAAAATGTGGCTATAGATAGTTTTTTAGGTGGGCAGTACTTGAGTTTTCAGAGGGAAAAGTTTTGATGAATCACCTTCTCCCAGCTCAGGAAGCCAAATGTGTTATCTGTAAGCTTGGATTTGTTATGGCTGATGCTTATTTAAAATGCAACCTTGAAAGCTTTGGCTTTCAAGGCTTTCAAAACCTGTGTTGAGTGCCTTGTACCAGGAACATCAGGATTTGGCTTTGTAAAGCATATCCTACAAGAAGGATATGCTTTACATAGCCGTAAGACATTTTAAGACAAAAGTTGAGTATGTTGTTTGTCTAGAAAATAATTTGGACCACTAACAGTTCTCTGTGGTTTATTGAGTTAATAATTTTGGAGAGTAGGAGCAGAAAAAATATTCAAGTTTTCTAGACTTTTACAAGAAATTGACTGTCTCCTGCCTGGGATATAAATATCTGTTAAATGGAAGAATGCCCAAGTAATCTCATCTACATACAACAAAGGGTATGATCCGTTTTCTGCTTAGTGTTGGTGACAGTGTTTTAAATTGTTAATGAAAAATAGTTGGTTAGATTTTTAGTAGAGCTTGCAATGCTTAATAGTGTTGCTTGTGATACATATTTTAGCTTAGGCCGATGTAAGGCAAAACTCACTCAGGTTAGAGAGCTGGAGAAGGACAGACGTACTATCTCCTATTTACAAAATTAGGATAATTCCTAAAGTCTAGGAATAGCTTAACTTTAAGGTGAACAAAAAGACCTGTAAATCTGACTGATTGTTTTATGCTAGTGATAACTAAAGAGCTTTTGTCTGACAGGTGGTTCACCACTGAATTTATTCTTGCTAGATTTCCTGCTTTCAGCTGCTGTTCAAATTTGCTACTTTAAGGAGTCTTGATTTGAAAAACCTTGAACTATTTTCAGTTGACATTTAGGAATTTTGTAAATTTATTTAAACTTTATTTCTGATAGAAATATTAACAGAACTGAATATTTCTAACTTGAGAGGAAAAAAATGTTGAAAGAATAACTTCCACAGAGAAGCTGAGGAAAAATAAATGGGCTAATCAAAATAAGCAGTATTATTGCTAAAATTTTCTGTGTAAATGGAGTCAACTAGAAGGGTTCTGCTAGATGATATGTTGGAATAGAGTGCAAATGTTGGCATGGAGGTAAAGCTCAAAATTACTGTCTGACTTGAGAGCCTGTGGCATGCTGTTTGTGCAGAAGACCAAGATTTGGGGTGTGTTCTCCTTGACCTGACAAGGAATGCGTTGTGCAACTTCAACTGTTCGTGAATGCTTGACCTTGCTGAAAGAAGTTGAAAGCTTGTGATTGCACCAGGAGAATTAGGTAGTGGCATGACATGGTTTCTCCATGTGCTTTACTTGCTGTAACTAAATTCTTACAGAACAAAATGTGGCCCAAACTATCCTTGTAGTAGTGAACTATGTCATGCAAATTATCTGAGTACAAAAGATCTTGAACTGTGTAGTTCTCAAGAAAAGTTTGGAAACACATGCCAAAGGTTATGCTGAAAAATTCTGAGATGATGGTCAGTCTGTGTCCCTTGGTACTTGAAGACTTATTCTTTTAAAGAGGGTCTCTGTTTTGGACATGGTCTCAGCATCTGCGTGAAATGTAGATGGGAGCTTCTTGAATAACAGCTTCTGCATTGTACATGCCACCTGGAGACTTTTATGTGCAAGCAGTTCTTAGTTGTCATATGTTGTATGGTCATAATGACAACTCCTGTTCAACTAGCATTGCTTAAGGCCTCATCAGCATGTGTTTTCCCAGGATCTGTTTCGGGCTTCTGACAGCAACTATATCCTTTTGCCTGAGCATTTTTGTTCTTGATGCACTAGCTTTTTTCTGTGAAGGTGTACGCTTGTTGTTGGACGCCTCACATTTGTGAGGTATACTTACCAGGTATCAGATACTTGATATATTAATAACTCCAGATACTGTAAAAAGAAATTCAAGAAGTGTAACTTGCATTTCACTATTGTAATGGGGAAAGCTTTTTTTTCTAATATAGAGTTTTAGGTTTCTTTGCTGCAACTTGTCCTTTAGAACCTCCAAGAGCCCTTTTCTATCTTCTCTGTATCCTGCCATTAGACAGATAAAAATGCTTATAGGATCTCTCCTTAGCTTTTCCTCAAGGCAGATGAATATCATAATTGCATAGAATTAAAAAAATTCTAAGTAAAAAGTGAAGCTGTTCTGGGAAATTATTTAAGCATAATTATAGTGAGGAGTCCCTAGCAGCTGCAGGAGTTCAAGGATCTGAGAAATCTTGAGCACTGCAAGATAAGAGAAACCTCAAAAGCATTTATAGTAAAGTAGGCTGAAGCAGACTATTAAATAACCAATGCTTTGTGTGTGTTGTCACCAAATGTACCACTAAGAATATAGAATGACACCACTCACTGTTACTATTTGAAAGGGAATAACTTTTCTCCACACTACTTCATTTTTTCAGAGCAAGTGCAACATCCAGAAAGCAGTAGTTTTACATCAAGTGTTACTCAAGTATTGAAATTCTCCTAAGTTCAGTTGTTATTTCTGTGTGTTTTAATGGTTCTAACCATGTACTTGAATTTTGAAAGGTGAAGCTATTGACCATGGCTGGGAAGTGTTTTGCAAGAACCATCTGATTTCTGGCCTGTTCGCAGCATGTGAAATTTTTGACACAAATCTCGATTGATTCTTCCATGTTCAATAATGTGTTCATTACAATGGTATTTCCTGAGCAGCTGGGCTTGCTTAGCTGGGGAGCTCAAACAGCAAAAGCACGGAAGTGCATTTTCCAATCTCTTTTCTAACAGACATGCACACAGAAAAAAAGTTGTTCAATTTTCTTATGTTGATAATGAAATGGTGTGGAAACCAGCCTAGTACTGGAGGGAGGCAAGGCTAGAGGAAGTAGAGGGCAAGAAGAACAAGACCCATTGCCGTGGTCTGGTCATGTATAATCAAAGTGAGCTTGGCAAATTATCTTACTCCTTCCAAACTTGTCTATATTTATAGAAGGAGTTGCATTTCCTGATTATCCTTGAATTAATAAGTGCTTTTTTCTCTGGACATTCTTTTCAAGCAGTTAAACATTTGGACTTTGTTGAAATGATTTGGTAGATCTGAAGATACTAACTGAACTGTCCATCTTAATGCTTTTTATTAGCAATGAAATATAAAATAGTATGCAGCATGGTATATGTTAACAGGGGAGCCATATGTACATGCACCACAGTGAGGAATGTATTGAGGAATAGGGTTCTTCAGACTGTAGTCTTATTAGTAATATCTTTGTCTATGATAGACTGAACAAGTATAAATATGATGAAACTACTTGGAATGCTGGGCTGGTACTAAATAGTATTTTCAAGCTGGTGTAAATTTGTATATCAACATTTAGTAAGGTTGTGGGGGGTTTTATGTGCTTTGTGTGTGTGGTGGGCTTTGTTTGGTTTTCCTCTAGTGCTCATTTCGATCTGTTTAATCTACCACCTTTCTAGTTTTAGGCTTGCAGGTCTGAAAGGATATACTTCACACTTGAGCTTCCTGTAGTGCTTCCATGTATCTTCACACCTTCAACTTATTGGTGGATGGAAAACTATGCGCAATATTGTAGTATCAAAGTGTGTCCTGGTTTTAGACCTGCTGAATTGGTCCCATGATCTCTCTGTGGTTATGGAAAAAGAGCATCTTGGATTGCTTTTTGTGGTGAGGTACCATATGCAGTCTGGTGTGTTGGAGATGATCACAGCATGAGCTTCAGCATCTATCTACTCATAATGTGATTTGTTTTTCTGCACTGACTTTGCTGTGCTGTTTAGAAAATCATGACAGGAGTGCAGGGAGATGTGTGCTTAAAACTGAGGCACACCAAGAGACATCCAAGTGCCTTACATGCAGAGCAAATGGCAGAAAACAAGTAACACTGTTTTTGGAAGAATATTCTCATTTAATTCTTTCTCTTGTCCCTCTGTTTTTGCCATATCCTGAAGCCATGATAATAGCTCTGTTCTCTTAATAACGCTGTCTGAAGTATACACTGCGATACATGGCTAGAAACAGAAATGTAGGTAAACACTGTTATCACATGAATATTTGTACTAGACTGTAATTCACACAAGCCAAAGAAAAAAGGAGCCGCAGAAGACAAGAGGAAGACTAGCTCAAAATAATGTGTGAAGGGCGGAATGAGGCTGTAGCCATGGAAGTGGCAAAGCTGTAAAAAGAGGTAGGTGCTTGAGTGTAGGTACTGGGCAAATAAATGCTTCAGTAAGTCACATATGAAGTCAGCTTGGAGTGTGCTATTTTGTGTAGTTTTACCATTGTAATTTTCATACTTCAGTGACCCTTGTGGTGGGGTAGTCTGTGGTTTTCAGCATCTACTGCGCTGTAGATCATTTCCTGAAGCCTTTTCAGCCTGTTTGCTTTCACCATGTCTGGAAAACACTCCTATACTAGTTTATCTTGCATTATTGTCTCTACTAATGTACTATATTGGTTAAAACAAATTTTAAACAGTTTTGGTAAATGTTACAAGCTTTTACTGACTTCAGGATTTATCTCTGGTTACAAAATGCCATTAAGCAGACTTTTAATGCAACTGTGCTGTGTAATACATAGGTAGCTTATTAAATGCGGTAGCTGGAGGGTTAGAGGTCTAAGCCACTTCCCCTGATCTGCTCCTGCATTGAGTCAGAAAGCATGCTTGTGTACAAGCATGTACAGGTGCAGTTGATAGAGACAAAATTATTGCTCTGGCATAGGGTAAATTTGGGTCCAAACCAGCAGTCTTTTGAAATGCTAAGAGAGACACCAAAGCCTCTCTTCTTCCTGTAGCTCTTCAGCTTGGCATATGGAGAAGTGGCTCCCAGAACAGTACCTCCAGAACAAGCAGTTATAGCTAAAAGTTATTTACAAGCTATCTATAGAAAAGACCAGATTATTCTCTCCTCATACACTATATTCATGTCCTTCACTTTGTAGATCCTCTTATTTAAAGCTTATAAATCTGAGGTATAGGTTACAAAAACACATTTTTGGGGGAAATTTGGCATACCAACACTTAAGATTTTGACCCAATTACTAGGCACTGCATTTGTATGCTATCCAGATCAGTTAATAGATAGCTGCTTTGATAAGAGGTGTTATAGCAACATATCCTTCTCAATGGAGACTTTAAGATTGATGATTTTAGTGTGGTATGTTTTCATAAGTCATAAGCCTCATTTCATGATACTTCAGGAGTTTTTGTAGCCTTCCTGCAGATAGTAACATAACTTTATTCAACTAGTTGGGTCATTGATGACAAATTACATGTTTCTACTTTTGCTTTTAAAAAATGTGTAGCCAGAAGTGGTTTTTCTTTTGAGTTTTGTCGTTTTCCATTGCAGTGCAGCCATGATACTCTATGTGTGTGAATGATTTGAGGTGGGAACAAGCGGTCTACCTGAAAATGAGCAACACTGTTAGCTAGCAGCTGTCTGAACATATTCCTTCTTGGTGCAGTATTGGAACACCATGTGTGAGAGGTAGGAGGTGCAGTGCTGAGCTAGAGAGATTGCAACTGAGTGTTCATGCTGCCTGTCAAGATATTTAACTGTGTATAAGAGGGGGATTAAAGAAAAGTAATGAAAGTCTGAGTTGCAAAGCACTTTTTTAAAAAATGTATAATATGCACAATGAAATAAAGGCTATTTTTGAAGCTTACAGCATTATAATATTCTGTTTTTGGAAATAAAAAGAGTAATGTACAAAACTCATATTGTTTATCTTGTCAGGCATAAATGCAAGTTAAAGCTGTAGTGTTTATACTTCTAAAGTTATCCTTAAGAGATGCTATGTGCCAGCAGCTTGGATAAAAGGAATTGGGTTGAATTGGCAGCCAGGTTTGGGGATCATCTGTGGAATTGATACAAGCCTGCAAGGAGCTGCTCCTTCCCTGTACGAGCGGATTGAGCTGCAGATACCTGACCATTAACACTGTAGGGGTGGGGAGAATCTGTAGCAGGTTGCAGCTGTAGCATTTAGCATTTGTATATGGGATGATGTGCTGATTTGATTTGCTTGTGCACAGGTAGTGCATGCTTCACTAACAGCTTTCAACAGCATTTAACTAACAACCTGTTTTGCATTTTTCCCTCTTGTGCGCCAGCATGTTCTGGCAGGACCAGCAGTGTGCAAATAGCTTTAATACGGGCCACTCCATACCAAGGGCTGCAGGAGGTGTTTAGTGTCTCAGAGGGATCCTGTGTCCTGGCAGTGTCTTGGTATTAACAGACTTAAATGTGGCCCTTCTGCTTCATTTTATTTGGTCTGCTCTGCTGCTTTGCTTGTTTCATAGCAGCAGGAGGTTTCAGTTTCTGTCATAAGAAATGGCAGTTTCCTGAGAACACCCTTTACTTACCTTGGGAAGATGATTCTCGCAATGTCTGTTTAGTGAGAAGATGACTGGAGTTCTCTTTTTAAGGTCAGTGGAGATCCAGCTGCAGGCAGGTTTTTTTGCTTCAGGCTGAGAGACAAATGATTAGGCAAAATATGTAAGTTGTAATGACTTCAGCAGCCTGACAGAAATCAAGAGGATAGTGTTAGTTGTGCAAAAAATACTGAAAGCTTCTCTGTTTTTCTCCTTTTCTTTCTTTTAAACATCACTAATAAAATGATACATTCAGACATTAGACTTAGATTCAGTGTGGAGTTTAAGTGGAGCACAGTGTCTTTAGCCTATATGATGGTAAAAGATGCTTTAACTCTCAATCATTTTCCCACATCATTCACCATTAATGAATAGATGAATAGATAATGAATAGATACAAGTGAAGCTTCATTCATTGTACTCATGTTACGGAGCAGTATGTTCTACTAAGTGAATCTTCTAGGCTATTAAATGCATAAGTAGGCATGATTTTAAGAGGAAATGCTAAAATATACACTTCAGAATTAAAAGTACTGTGAACTCTTAATTGGACCCACCATAGTGCTAATTGGTGGTGGCACTTAAAGTTTGATAGTATCTTAGTTTTCATTAGGAGCCACTGTTGCAATTTGCAGATTTTCTGTTTAGGTGCCAAAACCTTTGCTCAAAACCAGCTGTAACTTTCCCAATTGCATGCTTCCTACATGTGTGTGAGCTTGGGTGACCTTGCCACGTGTCAGTTTTGTGTTTTTTTTCTTGAAGCATTTTCCCTTAACAGAGTGAAGCTCAAGTTAGGTATCCTGTGACCTGTCTCATAGTGTGTGCCATAGATGGAGATAAATTTATGGAGAAATTTTTCAGCTTTGATTGGCTTTTTCTGTCTTTTGTGTGGGATTTTTTTTTTTTCCCACCCCTTACACCCTCCCCCCCACCTAAATAGACATAAAACTCTCCCTTCCCCCTGTGGTGAGAGAAACACTAATGGTTGAGCTGTATTTTTTCCAGCATATCCCATCACCCTGTTCCTCTTTACCTCGCAGCAGCCAGTGTTTTAAGGACAAGAATTTTGCTGGGCCGACAATAAGATAATTACTGATAGCAAGTGACTTCTTGCTGGTAGCTTCTCTTCTTTGTTTTGTTGAGAGATGCTGCTGTTCTTTATCCTAGTGAAGAATTGCCTACAGTGAATTCGGGCCTATTTTAATGGACGTGTGCATAGTGACAGAAGAACACAGATCAGTGCCTTAATGTAAACCCTGTGGCTTGAGAGAGGCCCTGAATTTGGTCTGTGCATTGGTAGTACCCTCCAGCACAATGTTGTTCTCATCCAGATGCCTTCTCAGATTTCTTCGTTGTACACTGATCTGTAATGACAAATAGCGGACAGAAAACAGTCTGTAGCTGGACGAGAAAAGTGAAATCAAATCTGAATTATTGCAAGCATTGTTCAGGTGACCTAATTTTCTCTTCCACAAAAAATGAAGTTGAGACAACAGCTTGAAATTATACTGTGCATCTAGACTTCTAACCTGCAGTTTTCAAACCTATAAAATTAGGTTTAGATTTATTAAAATTAAGAGCAGTGAATATTAGATGGAAGTTGTGAAACTGTCCAATAAAAAGCAAAGCATAGGCATATGAACAAGCTGCATTGCAAGAGATGTGTACCCTTTCAGCTTTCAGCAGAACATGCTAACTTATTAGATGTTACAGAACTGAATTTTTAATCGGATCAGATGATAAATACATATGTGTATATATATTATGCTTACACAAATGTCTTCCTTGTCTGGGCTTGTGTGTCTGAATAGTGATGGTGGGAAATCTGCTGGTGGCCTTAGGAAATCCTTGTGAAGAACTAACAAAAAAAAAAGAATTACAATTAATTTCAAGACTCTTTTTTTGGCAAAAATTGCTTAGAAAATGTCAGTGCAAAACCTGTTTCATGTCACCTTTAATGATTTACTTGTCCTTTATTTTATTTTTTGTTTATTTTATAAAACTGACATCAGTAACATCAGTTGCTTGCAAGTCCGCTTGCTTGACAGTAATGGCTCTTCAGCCAATTTGGTCCTCTGTTGCTGTTGTTCCTGTTCAGTGGTCAGTGCTGTTGCTAGTCTCTCCAAGTTGGCCATGATATGAAACTGAGCTTAAGAATATCCTTCAGAATAGGCGAAGTGTTTGCACTAAGAATAAGTGCTACATTCATACACTTTTACTCATCAACTTAGTGTTCACTTGTAATGTAGATGCTTTCTTTTGTGGATTTTTCTTCTTTTTGGTGGTGACCAGTGTCTCACTACAGATACAGCTGGTCCTGCTGCATTCCAATTTGAAAGAATGGCAGTCTGGTAAGACACAAGTCCACACAAAGATTGTTTGAAGCAAGTTTAAAAAATATATTTGAGACAGAAATCTCAAATACAAAGTGTGGATTAAAATGAGTTTATACTGCTGTAAATTGGGAGGCTCTGAATTGCAGTAGAACATTTCTGTTGTGTGGAGCATGCTGTATGTGTTTCATTGAAGTCATCGACTTGGATTTTTCTATAGCCTGTTACCACTGTAGCAGAACTAGCTTCCTGTGTGAAACATCAAAAGACCGTATCCTCTGTATTTAAATAGCTAGTAGGGTCCTGTCAAGTATTTGTGGACATGCTTGACCCTGGCAATAGGAGGGAAAGGGACAAATATGACCACTATGTGGGTAAATTGAATAGGAACTTGCAAATGCTGCTTTTTTTGATGTCAATACCTGGGAAGAGGTTCTTTGGCTCGCTGTTGCCTGCAGGAACAAAAAAGCGAGTGGGAGCTGGCAGCTGAGGGCCCTTGAGGACGGCAGGAGTAGGCTGGAGGCCAAGGAAGCTGTTTGGGTTGGCCACAGTCACTTGTGGTGCTCAGGTCACGGGGCCTCTGGGACTTGCCGTGGTATGGGACCGGATCTGGGCTTATCACGTGGCGGGAGCAGTAGTAGGGCAGGGGCAATGCGACTTGGACCTCAGCTTGCTCCGCGGGACCTCTGCTGGGCGTCCTGTAGCCGTGGTCATGCTGTGACACGAATGCTGCACGTGGAGGTCCAATACCCTAAATGAACATTTTTCTTGGGCTTTTGGGGTTATGGCAGAATATGTGCCAGCCCTGTTGCCTCCTGATAACTTAGGAGCTTACAAAAACCTTACGTGTAAAACTGATATTCTGTAAAATACCCTGTAAAATTCTGTCCAATACCCTGCTGCTAGGAGGTGTTGTGGGAATGACATGTTTCTCCAAGAGGGTAGTAATTCCTGTATTTTATAGAGAAATGTCAGGATATGCAGATGACAGTCTCATGAATGCCACCGAAGTTGGCTGGGCTAAAAGAAGCCTGCGTAGTGAATAATTTATGGAGAGCAGTCAGCTTGTGTAGCCGAGCAGTCTCTGGGAATATGATTTCCTCTGCGTCGAGGAGCTGTTACAGTACCTTGAGCTGATGACTAATACAAATATTGCCACAATCAATGAGACGATAGTTTGCCAACCAAAGCATGGCCTCTTGGAAAAGCAGGGGAGGTGCTAAAACGAAAGGAAAAAAATCCCAACCTGCTGGCAAATGTAGCCGTGTAAGTAAATGTTTATGTAGGCAGGAGCCATTCACATGTCCCACTTGGTGCGTTAGGTCGTACCACGGAGGGGAGCAGGAGGCGGCCGCGGGGGGCAGCACCCGGCGCCCCGCGGGGCGGGCGCGGCAGGGCGCGGGGGCGGCCGCTGCGGCGGGAAGCGCCGGAATGCGCGCGCTGTTGGTCTGCGCCCGAAAAGCGGTGCCGCCGAGGGCTCCTGTCATCCGAGGCAGATGAGAAATGGATTATTCCACTCCTAGTAAGAAGCTGCTCTCCTGGCGGTGGCCGCTGGCAAACGCGGCCTGGATCCCCGTGGCGGGATTGGGAATGGCTCCTTGCGAGCTGTGAGTGCCGTTTCACCAAATGGCATTTTGTTTACAGAGAGGCTTCAATACTCACACACTTCTTTTAGTATGCAGTTCTTGTATTTCTGACTTAGAAACTCATTTTTTCATTGTGCCCCCTCACTGTATTTAGAACTACATATTAGAGATGGCCCTTGTGATGTCTGAAAAAGGGAAAAATCTACTGTAAATATAGATGTTTAGTGGTGAATAGTGCACTTAAAAACTGGAAATACTGTTTTCAAGATGGTCAAGCTTGAGTTCTGATCAGATTCTGATCCCTTTTCTAGGGCTACTCTTGCAGCTGGTTTTGGTTAGATGTCCTCTTAAGATATATGCATGAATAGGTTCTGTGATATGAACCTCAGAGCAAAGACAAATGCTGATTATTCAGGATGAACTAGGAACAATGTGTTGTACCTGGAGAGGGTGGGTTGGAGCACTAGTTCGTAGTGTTTCAGCTAGCGATGGATCCACTAGTGGTGTAGGACCTGGCATAGTCAGGGAATTGCTGTAGATGGTGTGAGAACATGATCTCTAAACCTGGAAATAGTCCTGAGGGCTTGTCCGGCTCACCATAGGGGTGTTTTGGACTGGAACTGGGGTGCTGGTCTGGGGTTTAGTTAGTGTAGCCAGTAGTTGGTGGCCTCATTAACTCTGATCTGGACTGTTGGAGAACTGGCAAGGTGAATGTGAAGGGAATGCATGGTCCCTTCTCTGTTCCAGCTTTTTAGAAGAGCCAGGGTCTGTTGGAAGCAATGACTGTGAAGGATGTGGTAGGTCACAGTTTTGTGTGACTAACCACCCAGCAGCATGGTTTCATGCAAGGCATCATGCTTAACACATCTTACATGTTTATTCACTGTAACAGCAGTTCCATAGATGAAGAAAAGATGGGTTTGGGATGATTTGACTGTTCAGTGTCAAAAAGGCAGTGTTACCCTGATCCATCCTTAGACCTTGTGATGGGTGGCTGACTGCTGAAGTCCAGGTCTCCTGGTCAGAATTTCGGGGCTTCATGTTGTCTTCCCTTTGTTTTGGCCTGGATACATTTTTGGATTTGGAGAAATGTGAGAAATGTTCAACTCGCCTATGTTGTGTATTTCTGGAAAACAGACTGGGAAGAGAGAAACCCTGCCAGGTGCAGCAGGTACCCGCACCTCATGCACCCCGTGACGGACACCTCCCCCGCGGTGCGAGCAGCGCCGGGCTGCGCCCGCGCGGCCACGGCGGGAGCGGCGGCCCGCGCGCCG
>JAUBNY010000836.1:143939-226236 GCA_032275445.1 Crypturellus soui
TCCGGCTGCTCGCGGCCGCGCGCGGCTGCTCGCGGCGCATCGGCCGCTTCCTGATGCCGGGGGACGCGGCGCTGCTCCGGCCGCGCCGCTGCGGCTGCCGCGCTGCTGCCGCCGGCACCGGCCCCGCGTGCGGCCGGCGTCGCCCGCTTTGTTGTGAGGACGAGCAGTCATCGGATGCACTTTGCAGGGAAGGACGTGAAATATGCGAGCGTGCAGCCTGCTGTAAACAATGCACCCGCGGCGGCGGCTGCTGCTGCTGCTCTAATCCCTTGAATGCTGGACCTGGCCGCTCCTGAGCAATGCATTTTGGGATCTGCGGGAAGATGCATGCCGTTACGGAATGGATCTAAATCGCCCCTGGATGTATTTTTGGAAAGGGCTAAGAGGACCGGTTATTATTTGCACGGATACCACACATCCATGCAGACAGATGTTGGAGTGGAGCTACTGCTGCTGAGCTGGGACCACCAAACCTTTCCGCAATCCCGGTGCGCAGCACAGTGACTTTGCTTTGCAAGGGGGGCCCGAAAGGGGTGTGACACAGGATTTTTTTTTTTTTTTTCCCTCGGTATTGCAGGGGCTTGTGGTCTTGCATTTCACTCTGCAGCTCCAGGAGCGCACGTTTCCCCCACCTCTGTCGTTGGCAGCAGGCGAGGTACCATGCAGGGGCTGAAGGCGGCCGTGTGAAGGGAGCCGAGGGGAGGCAAACATGTACCTTCTGGACAGCAGCGAGCCGCCGGCTGCTGCCTCTCCAGAGAGGATGCAGCGAGGCACCCCCCAGAGGAAAACCGTCTACCGCATCTCCGTGACCATGGTGAAGAAGGAGCTGCTGGGGCCGGAGGGAAGCCATGCCGGCCCGGAGCCGCCCCAGCCCAGACGCCGCGGAGGGGGCCAAGCGCTTGGCTCCTCCAGCCTCACCAGGGCTGGGCTGCTGCTGCTGGAGGAGGAGGAGGGCGAGGAGGAGAGCGAGGAGCAGGACAGAGTCCCGAGTCCCTGCGGCTTCCGCAATTTCAGGACCCTCAGCACCGGGCAGCTGGAGCTGGGCCGCCTCAAGGTGTCGCGGAGAGCGGCACAGCCCTCCCCTCCTGAGCTGACCTTCAGGTGGCCGCGGGAGCTGGGTGCTGCTGCCGAGGGGGTGACTAGTAGCCCATCCCCTGAGGAAGCCGTTCCTGCTGCTGTGCTGGCCCCTCGCCGGAGCCCGTCGTGCCCAGGCACTGGGGAGTCTCCGCCGGTGTTGGGCACCTGTGGCCCAGCTGAAGCAAGAGCAGCAGCAGAGCCTACAGCTGCTTCCCCCACGGGCGATGCTGGTCTCGGGGTTGGCCGCTCGCCCACAGGACACTCGGGGGAGCAGGGGCAAAGCCCCTGGCGGCAGCCAGGCCTGCTGCGGCGGAGCTTCAGCTTCCGCCACTGGAGCGGCGGGGAGCTGCTGCGCATCAGGGCGCTTACGCGGGTGCGGCGGCACAGCAGCTCGGGCTGCCTGCCCGCACCGGCCAGCCCCGTGCCCTGCCCGGCGCCCGGCAGCCCCAGCTCGCCCCCCGCTGCGTCGCCCGAGCCGCCCGCTGCCGCACCCCCCGAGAAGCGCAACACGCTCGACGTGGGCGAGGTGCTGAGCAAGGCGGATCCACTCTCGGAGCTGGAGCGCTGGGAGCGGAGCAAAAGCAAGAACCGGACTCTGGATAACAGTGACCTGCAGCGGCTCTCGGAGCGCCTGGGGCGCGAGGGCTCCAGCGGCAGCGCCCCCCATGAGCACCGGCTGCTGCGCTTCTTCAGCGGCATCTTCTCCCGCAAGGACGGCACCTCCACTCCCTTTGGCAGCCCCCATGGCCGCTCACCGCGGAGCAGCTTCTCCAGGTCCAGGGCTTATTTTAGCAGCCTCAGGAGAGCCACGGTGGATGTGCAGTCCAGCTCGGAGAGCATCAATGGGTCTCCTCACAAAGGTGCTGCTCTTGCTTCTTGTGATCTGGGAGGCTTGACAGAGGGGAGAGCAAGCTGTGAGGGTTTGAATCAGGGCTGAGGGACCAGGGTGCTAAAACACCTTTCTGATTGAGGAGAGGGCGATGCTGCACTGCGTGCATCATCTGCCCAACTTGTTTTATGCAGCAGGGACTGTTGTGTGTACAGCAGTTCTTGGTGGTGCTTTACTCTCAGATTCCTAGCGTGGTGGTTATGGTGGAGGCTGCTTGGGCCATGTGCCTTGGGGATCAAAAGCACCCGGGGAGCTTCATTGTGACTGCTGCGATGCCTGAGCGTAGCTTGCTCAGTTACATAGTGGAAGCCCTTCTGCTGTGCTACTCTGTGTATGTGTGTGTATACATATATATATACATATATATATATATATATATATGTATATATATATAGGTCAGTGGGTGGCCAAGCACTTTTGCAGCACTTGTTTTTTTTCCTTTTGGAAAGGCTTTTTCAAGAGGGGTTGCAGCAGCCAGAAATTTCTCTGTTAGAGTTGCGCTGGGTGATTATAGCTATAAAGGCATTAAAACTCATCAGCTTCTTTTCTCATCTTGGTTACAGAAGTACTTCAGACTATTCTTGGAAAACTGAACAGCACAAGTTCAGGGGATGCTCAGAATTATTTTACATGGTTATGTATAAACCAGATCTTGGATTAGCAAAGTGTTGTTAATGCTAGAGGGAAATTGGGTAGGGAATTCTGGGATTTGTGAATCTTTTGGCTTGGAGAAATGAAGGATCTGTGAGGATCCTGGGATGCTTGCCTGAGATGTGTTAAACTGGAAATGCTGGTTATGGAACTTCACTCTATAGGGTACTTTCTTTCTAGCAATGCCTTTTTAGTGTTTGTTAGGTATCTGAGATGAAACATCTAGCTAGTGATTGTACTGGCCTGGGAGCAGCAAATGCTTATCAAAAGATCTGTAAGCTGCTGCATCTCTAAAAAAAAATAATCTTGGTTAGAAAGAAAGAACACAGGATTTTGTAGAAATCAGGGTAGCTTTTATCGTAGGGGACTTCAGCAGGAGACAATGCTTCTCAGTGCTGCTAGCTTATGGCACATGCAGCAATCTAGAGGTGCTGCCAGAAATGGAGGCCATGCGGTGTCTGAGGTATAAGGAGCAAAATGAGAACAAATTTGAACCAAGTAACCAAGGGGAGTGACACTTCACTACTATAGAGGCGTTTCTGTGGGTTTGCAGTAATCTTGCTGGAAACTGTGGTCTGACCTTGGTTAAGGTTTGAGGTAACCACAGCTGAGTTGCTTCATACTGCTGTTTATGGCTGGCCTTTGCCAGCATGCTTATGCTCTTACTCAACTTCACTAGGGCATGATGGAGAACAGTCTTTTCACCTTGGGATAGGTTTAAGACTTCAGTTAATCAGTAACTAAGATGTGCAGTGTTAAGATGTGCCAGTGAGGTTTCCCCATACACCGGTATTAAATCTGTCTGTGGACCATGTGTCCTGTTTTTCTGGGCATAGAAAAGTGTGTTCTGGACATGAAGATGCAGTTACATGTTGCAAACTGGCCTGCAGGCTTCAATTAGAGCTTACCAGACCTAATGTCAGCATCTTATGCTACTGCCTCTCTTTTCTTTCCCCCCTGGAAAAGTGCAGTTGAGGCTTTTGCTATCAGAAAAAGTCATTTTGTCCAAGGTGAAAACTGTGTGCAGAGCCTTTAGGCGTTGTTTGTGCTGATGCTCTCTGTCTTTCAGGAAAGCCTGGGTTTTAAATTAATTTGTCCTGTTATTTCATAGGAAGAAAGAGGATGCATAAGGCGTTACAATTAGTGAGCCCAGTAGTCTAGTAGGTTAAGATTAAAATGAGTTTCTCTCCTTCAAGACTTCTGTGAAGGCAATTGTTCCCCTTTTAGTGGGTGTGAAACTGGTGCTGCTCTTGGCAGTCCTGGGACTGAACTGTAGTGTAATGGTGAATGATGGAGACACAGAGGAGGGATCTTGATTGTCATGTGGGTTTTCTCCCTGCGTAACTGGTTGTTTAAAAAAAAAAAAAATGAAAATTTGCCTCCCATGTGACGTGAATGTTCTATATGCTTTGCACCACGCGTGGTTTAGTGAACTTTCTGCCTTCTATAGGATGACTGCCCAAGGTCTGTATAGAAAGCCAAGTGTGAAAGCTTATATTGGCAGCCATTATCAACTTGAAATAATTGCTCGGTTCATTTTAAATAATTTGCTTGAATGATAGGTTTTGAAAATCTGTTCATCATTATCATAGCCAGGTAAAACAGTAGCACAGGCAGAAGTTTTAAAGCAAAAGAATAAGGAATACTTAACTGTACCTGTTTTTGGTTGTGGAGCTTTACCTAGACCATGAAGTGGGCTTTTTTTTTTTTTTGTTCTGGCGGAATTTTCCTTTGGCAGTGAATCGTCTGAGCCCTGTATGCTTTCCTGCTTTAGGAACTGTTGAGTTAGGAGACAGGATTTTTTTTCTCTCTGTTTCCTAAGACTCGGCTAACATCAACTACAGATCCAGGCCCTCTAAGTGGCAAAACTGTTTTTCCCTAAAAATGAATCTTTAAAAGTTTGAAGTACAGATGGGAACAGTGATCTGTCAGATGAACTGGGGGGATGAAGGAGAAACTCAATCAGTGGGTATCATCCAGGTTCTGTCTTTGCAAGCACTGCAACATGTTAATGGAAGGATTTCTGTACCATGATGTCAGTAAGCCTTTTTTCTTTTTTTTTTTTTTTGCTAGATTTTGACTAGCCTGGTTTCAGGAGCACAGCAAAAGATCTTCGGAGCATGATGTAGAAACAGTTATGAAGCTTTTAATCTAAATCTGTCTTTATAAACCTTAGAAGTTGCAGTGAAGAGGTGATAACAGAGATGTAGGGCTTACTCAGTTGGACCTCTGTTTTCATCTGCTTTGAAATAATCATTATATAGTCAACTAGTTTTATGTCAGTACTAATCTTTAAAAAAAAAAGTGTTTTTCCATTTAGATATCAAGCAATAAACTATCTGGTTTTCTTGACGTTAATTTTAGTAGCCTTGCGTCATGGTGTTCAGCTTGCAGATTTTTTTATTTGAAATAAGGAAAATTCTGCAATGTTCTTTTCCTCTTTCCTCCCAACTTAAATGAACCTCCTCAAGCTGAGGAAGCAAGGAAGGCTATTTCTGTCTTGAAACTATTTAAGAGAACTTGTCGAGGGAAGCGTTCTTTATCTTAACTTCTTTTCCCCTTGAAGTCTTATTTCCTTGTTCTTTTCCATTATCTAAAATTACTGCTCTCCAGAAGGAGGAGGATCGTTCTGGGCCAATGGGGTATTAAAGTAGCTATTGCTTTTCCAGTGGTTTTAATCTGTTTCTTTTGCTTGGGGGATAGCTTCATTTCAATCTCTCCCTTTAGATGTGTGTGAGCAGAGTCCTGGCTCAAAATGGTAGAGTAGCAAGAAGCAGTCAGGATTAAGTTATATGAAGCGGCGCTTCTGATTCCCCATCCACCAGCACAGACCTGAGGGGAGTTAGGTTTAAGCTCCAATTCTTGATAATTTTGAGTCATAGAAATTAGATGGAAGAAAACTGGAGAAAAATATGTTTGAAGATCTCAGTCTTTTTGTGTCCAGCTTCACTTGAGAAGGTTGCCTGAAATTTGCCCCTTTTTAACGCAGCTCTGTGTCACCTCTTCCCTGCTAACCCGATGCGGTTCTCTTCTGCACTAGTGGTAGTTTCACCCTGTAGACTTTATGTGTTCTTATGGGTATGCAGGATTTTGGGCCCTCGATTGCAATATGATGCTCCCCCGCCATTGCAGTTCATGGTTTTGGCGATGTGCTGATACAAGCATGTTAATTTTCGAGGTTGTTTGGACGGTCCTCTCTTCTAATGTACTCCTCTAGGATTTTTCTAACTGTTCTGCTTACTGTGAGCGAATATATTCCAGACATTATTATGAAAAGAAAATCTAGCAGCTAAAGGGATTGTAATCATCCTAAGCATTGTCAAGAGTGGGATAAGAGGGTTTATTTCTTTTATTTATTGGGTAGGTCCTCTGTCAGGCAAAATGAATGCCAGCTGCACTGCCAGATGATTAAGAACTGAACTGGTATTAAGGTCACTGGCCGAATTAGGGAATGAGATGGATTAGTGTTTGCACAATATTGAAATGTGTGCCAGCTGCTAGCGAATAATGGCCTTGGTTTTATCCATCCAAATTTGAACGAAATGGAGAATTTGAATGTTTCTCTATAATAGGTTGAGAGTTTTAATAGGTAACTTTCTGTGCAGAGCCTTGATTGTGGCAGGACAGTAAGTACTTCTGTGTACCTGTTGCGCAGGTGTACATATCTGTTCATCCCCAAAGGAAGCACTGTAAACTAGCGTTTTTTCCCCAAAAATTCACTCCATTTGCTTGATTACTGTAGCAAGTAAACATATCCTGTTCGAATGAACCTTATGTGTATGAAAATACAATTTGCACAAGGCAAAAACATTAAAAACATTAAAAATACATATACTTGTTATATATACTTGTACGTACTGATATACTCATTCCTTTTCTCCTACTTACTGGCCCTGAATTGGAAGAGATTTGATGTGAAGGTTGCTCTAGACTTGCTAGGTTAGCAACCATTTCTAGATTTAATATCTAGTCTAAGACCAAATGAAAGGTTTATGTTACTCATATGGGCTATCTGTGAAGGAGAGCTTAACCTTTGCTGGTTTAGCCTGTAGCACTTGGGAATGGGACAGAAGTAGGAGCTAGAATCACCCATAGTAGACAGTGAAGCCTTTTCTCTGCAGGAGCTGTGAGACCTTTAATTGATATATTTGACAAAATACAGTTTCTAAGCAGCATGCTGCTTGCTCCATAAAACATAAGCTCACTAGCAGAGTGCTACCTTCCACTCTGTAGTGGCTAAGTTGAGCACTGAAGAATCTTCTGAACGAACAGTTTGGCCCTTTTCTGTGAATTGAAGCTTATTTTGACCATATTCTTCCCACTAGTAGCTTCTGATTAATGCTGATTATTGAAGTGCAACTGTCAATTAAATAGCTTGTAAAATAAAATAATAAAATATTTTGAATAGCAGGTGACTATTGCTTCCTTTGGCATACCTGTAATCTTAACAGGTATGGGAAAGGGAAAGCACAAATGTATGTCAAGCCTCTGGACAGTCAGTTTTACTTTGAGCCAAACGGTTAAAAAAGTCATTAATACAGGCGATTAATGTAATAGTGTTGCTTTTGATAATTGGTGTTAGGATTTCCCCTAGGCAACTGCAGTAAACACACAGGGAAAGGCAGTCTCTGCCAAGAAAAACAGAATGGGCTTTTTCATGTGCGAGGAAAAAGGAACGTCAGTATATTGAACTTGGGAAACTGTAATCTCTTCTGTTCATGAAAAGCATGCAACATAAAGCTATTATCTTTCTGGCATTTTAAAGTAGAGCATTTGACAGTTTGGCTGCTGCAGATTGGTATATCATGACAGCATTTGACAAATGCTGTTGCTTTATTGACAAAATAGTACCAAATGTTTTCTTACAACAAAATAAGCAACCAAATCCATAAAGATAATAATCGTGTAATGTGTGGTAGCTTTCTAGAGATGTGCTACTGCTCTTAGAATACATTAATAAAACCTAAATGTTGCCCTTATTTAATGAGGTTTTCTTTGCAGGAGAGCTAGCTGATGGTGCAGTGTGAGAGACCAGGTTCTCCATGATGCACACAGCTGCTTTTGGAACACTGCCAAGCTGTGTTAACCTGTGAAACACAGCCTGCAACCGATGTAAACTCATCCAAGCAAGAGTTTGAAATGGAAAGGAAAGTCCTGGTGAGGAATAGGAGGCTTTACACTTAAATCAGAAAGGAAACAAAGCTTAGTTTGTAGCTGAGACCGATTTGCTGTCAGGTTCTGTAATAGCTGCCATCATTTTGGAGTTATTGAGTATTCATGGGCCACTCGTCAGCCTTGAGGTTTCAATTTCTGCTTTAGTTAATCGTCTTAGATATCTTGACCAATATAATTTGAAGGAAGATGTGCAGAGTGGGCCTGTCCTCATGGGTAGTATTTGTTGGACTTATTTCTTTGAGGTCATACAAAGATGTAAAGGTTACTTGTCTGAAGTTATAATGGAGACCCTTCCTGTAAGCAGATTAAGACCTTACAGGGAAATCTTTTTCAAAGCCTCCCGTAAGATCTGGACATCATGTCAGAGGTGGTATTTGACTTAAGCTTTTATTCCTTCTGGAGTCAGGCACCTCATTTCTATAGCTCCTCATTGCGAATGTTTCCTGTGGTTGATATATAAAGCTATTCCTAACAAATACTGGAGACATTATTTGTAAAATAATGTGCCTTTATCTGTAACTTCGTTTTCATTAGCTTGTATGTAGTAAGATGGCATTAAATAATGCTGTTGAATAACCAGTGAAGTCAAAATTCAGCTACTTCAGTTCTTGTTATATCAAACCACTTTGACTTTTCCAAGTGAACTGATGAATGTGTCCTTTCAGCATCTGGACTGAAGTGCATTTCAGCCTTGGAGCTACTTACGAAGAGATAATCTGAAAGTTTTCTTCAAGTTGCTCCTTTCCCAGGGCTAGCAGAGGGGTTGTATTCTTCACAGTATCCAAAATACAGTCAGTTTTGAATGTTGATGAGCTAAATGTCCATTTTATAGCTCAGGTTGCATTGCGGATCTTCCCTTGTTGCAAGTTTTAAGTGCAGGGTTTAGCAAGTTAGATTTGAAAGGGAGACAGTCATGTGCTGACTGCTGCCAGCTCCTGGTATTTCAAAGTTGCTTTACATCTTAGATCTTAGATGTAGACGTCTAGTTTATTGTAATAACTGTATTTGCTGATAGGCTTGTCAGGCTAGTTTGACAGAGAATATGTATTTCTAAAAATCCTGTTGTGCTTGTGTTGGATTCAGGACATGGGTATGTAGGTGCAGCTCTGCCTGTATTTTTTGAGAAAAAGACTTTTAATACTGCAATGCTATTTTTTTTTTCCTGCTTGTGGCCGTATGAGGAGCTGCTTAATGACAGTGCTGTGATTAAGACACGAGTGGGAAAACTTTTAGGAAGTGGCTGCTAAACCACTTAGCGTGGCTGTATTGGGGATTGTCTTTGCAGGATCTGTAACAGTGTCTGAGCTGCACGCGCTCCTTCCTCGGTTTCGCTGTTACTTTCTGCGAATCCTTAAGTTGCTCAGATCCTGAGAACATGACATTTGGTCTTGGTGTCAACGTGAAATTATTTTGTTACTGCTCAGTTTTATGCCTAAGTAATATTTACTTTAGAGCTGAGTAAAGGGTGGCCTCGTGAGCACCTCTAGCATTGCTGCTGGGGAGTGTTCCTCCCGGCCATCCCCCTCTTTGGCCATCTGGTGTATCTGTTCAAGTGCTTTGCTGTAGTTAATTCTTTTTCCTTTAATTTCTTTTTCCTTTTATTTTTTTCTTTTGTAATCCTTTCTGTATGTAACCATGTTGCCAATAGTCCCTCACTTGTGAAGCCCCAAGGGTTGTTTAAGGAGGGGAAAAGGGCACCTTCTCCAGGTAAGTGCTGATGGGGTCAAGGGAGGGTGTCTGAGCACCATTCTCACTTGAAGAGGTGGTGTGGGGTTATGCACTTGCGCCAAAGCCCAGGGAAGCACCTTTTGGGACTTGGAGAGCTTTACACCAGATTAATCCCATTTTTTTTCCCCAAAGTAACCCGGGCAAGGTGTGTTTTCAGTGTGCTCCATTGCCCAGGCTACTGGTATGCGAGTGTTAATGCTAATGGCACAGAAGTTTTAATTTCCCTGTGTGTTTGTGTATGTTAGGGCTGTTTGCTGAGTGTCAGTCAAAGAAAGGTGATAAAGTTAAATGACCTGGTTTGAGGAGGGAGGGAAGAGGGTGAAGGCATTTTGTCAGTATTCAAAAGCCTAGGGAATTTAATGTCCTTTTCCATTCCATGTTTACAGGGGTGTTGCTAGGACTGTTATTTCTGTTCAGATTTGAGTGGGACAGGCAGCTGTCAAAGGTGGCAGTGGCTTTTCACACCTACCTTCCAGAAGCCATTAGCAAGGTACTGTGCAAATAGGCTGAGCTTGAGCAGTGCTGAGAAAGCAGCAGCCTGGGCCTTAGCTGTATGTGCTGGCCCCGTGGTCTGTGATAATGAAGGGAAGCAAGGCAGCCTATCTGCTGTTGTTCGTGAAGGATAGTGCTGACTCTGTCTTTGGAGCTTGACCCTTGGAACTTGCCTGTTTCTTCTGAGCTCAGCTCTGGTGTGATTAAATCTGACTAGGCTGCGGGTCTTCTCAAGACGTGAAATGAGTTAGGTGGCAGGTAAATGCCACTGGATGTCTACAGTTCCTTTAAAAATAGTCTTAAAATGCAAGCATATTTTATGTTGAAGAAATACTTGTATATTGTCAAGTTAGTTGAAAGTCTGGGCTTAGGACAGATGGTAATATTTGAGCTTGTAATCTTGCCTTGAATGAAGGCCCTGAATACAGGTGAACTTCAGGTTTTGAGTTTGCTAGAGATGATGCTGTCTGGGAGAGAATGTGAAATTTAAGAATTTAGTACTTATTTTGACATTCAGTTTAAAAATCTGCCAGGCTTCCAGGGTCTTGACAGAATAAGTTATTTTTGTTCTCCTGTAGCACGAATGTGACTTGAACTCTATAAAGATCTTGTTTCCCCTGTTCTGTATCTTTTAATACTTAAATGATCCTGTTTTTCAGATGTGTTTATCATACATGTTCTGTATATTCTTCCACTTTGTAATGAACTTGGTGAAGCCTCTTTTTAAGGTATTGCAATTCCAGGAAATATTTATCTGCATGCATAGTTGTGTAAGGGGAGTGCTGGCACTTTTTCCTGCATTGGAGTACAGAGACATTGACATAAATCCTAAACTGGGCTGAAGCATTTTGTGACAACTTTTAAACTTTTTTTTTTTTTATTTTGCGTCAGCAACCAGTTTTTCCCTCTGGTGATGCCTTTAAGGTAAAAGCCAAATGATTTACTGCGGTATCATGGTGAAGTAAGATCATATAGTTTGTAGTTTGGCAAGCAATGTCATTTCATATATTTGTGCTGCAGAAATGGGAGGCAGGGGGGAGACATCCTGTTTTGTGTCTTAAGGCTGGTCGACTGTGTTGCTTTCCCCTCATGGCTCTGTCCAAGACAGGTACTTTCATTCTGTGTTTGCAGAGTTTTCTCTACCCGCCCCCCAAGATTATTTTCAGGTGAGGATCAACTTTACAGTGACAGAGCTAAGAGCCAAGCCAGGCAGGTGCTGTGTGGGCTGGAGTGGGAAGCGGGAAGATGGCATTTGGATTTCCCGCTGCGAGGGAGAACCCAGTGTGCCAAGGTCGGGAGCATCTGGGCAGGGTTGCAAAGAGAGCCCCAACCTTGCTGCCGTTTCCTAGCTAAAGCAGTTTTTGTGAAGGATTCTGATACTGGATTAGGACAGAGCCTGTGCTTTGAGAGAAATAATGAAGTTGTTTTGTTTAACGTTTGTGAGGATGGTTAATAGTCCCAAATGACCTGCCCATCCTTGCAGTTTGCTGACAGCAACATAAACTCTTATCTTGAAGGACAATAGGGACTGAAGCGTAGATCTGTGTGGCGCTCGGGTACAGATGCATTTTCCAGGATCGATCATCTTCAAAACAGTGGCTTCTTGCACTTAAAGTCTTCATGATCCAGGTCTTCCTGAGTAAATGAGCAGGACTCTAAACCATTTGTGACTTTTTCCAGATTTTCCACATAAAGTGGTCAACCAGAGTAGCTAAAATTTTCTTTATGTTGGATCATTTATTGAAGAAGGAAATTTTCCATAAAGCTACCCATAGACTGTCTTTAAAAAAAAATAAAAATTAAAGTTGCCCCTCACTCTGGTAACTCTTTCATATGAAACGTTTGAGAGCATGGCTGATGCCAAGAGCAGTGATATATTAAGACTTGATTTGGAGGGACCTTTTCATCTTTTTCAAGGTCTGGATTAAGTGTGAAGGTTCAAAAGGTTAAAGAAACTGGAGTTTTTCACTTGGAAATTGAGAAGCCTTTTAGTGCTCTTCATTAGTTCTTCCAGACGCTTACTACCGAAACTCATTCCCAGCAAAATTCTCCAAATTCTTGTTACTTAAGTTATATGTTTGGTATAATGTTCGTGGGCATAGTATAGCATTACAGTTTAAGGAACTGCAGGGATTTCCAAGTTTATTTGCTTTGTGGGCCCTCAGACAAAGTAGGAAAGAAAGGAAACTGTTCCCAGAGTAACCAAACAATGTCTAGGAGGAGAAGCGTAGGCCCTGTGCAGCAAATTTTTGTGCAATATCCTCATATGCTGCGTTTTTGTTAGAAGGTGTTGGGACTGTTCCTCTTTACACCTCATAAATACTGATGAGGTATGTTCCTGTCACAGCTTGTCTTAACCTCTACCCTCTCAAAGTATGTAAGGAATTGCCTGATAACAAAACCCTTTCCATCACCAACTAAAGAAGAAATCTTGTATGTTCCAAGTGTGTATGCTAGCTTGTATTTTTAGGACCCCAGATTGGAAACTTTGACTGTAATGAATCTTAAGTTCCTGTTATCTAGTATGGTTAAGGTAGATAAAATATGGTATCTGTTTCATTTTTGGGTTTGCAAACTTCTGTTTCATTTTTGGGTTTGCAAACTTCTCGTATGCAGGGGTTGGTCGCGTTTGGTAGTGGAAGTTGGAATTAGTTCTTAAAAACTACTCACAAAAATATGCATAATCCTGTTTCTAGGGCTTAAAACAGACTTTATTGTGGTTCTGGTTTTCTTATAGGTCAATCGTCTGTCTCAGATCCTGCCCTTTCTGTGTGGGTTATGCATGAGTGTGTTCTGAAAGTTTCTGAAGTGTGTGTACTTGATGCAGATCATCAGGACTTTTTTTTTTTCTCTTCTCCCTTTGCTGGCTTTTCCTTTCCTCCTTTTTCCCTGTGTCTGCATACCCATCTCCTTGCCAGCCTGCTTGCAGAGCAAAGCCACAGAGTCCCTGGCCTGTCCCAGGGCTGCCTGCCCACCGGAGACCCCAGAATCTAACTGTGCGCGAGCTCAGCTGTGGGCCAAGCTAGTGGGCATGGGAAATCCTCCCTTTGGACAGTGTGTTTTCAATTGGGGAAAAAAAAAAAGAAGGGATTTAACTGTTCCTTTTCTCACTGTAGAGTAGATACTCTGTTTTAAAACAGAAGGTTTCAGAGAGGATTGTGTGAACTTCACAAAACCTCTTACGTAACAGCACAAAGTATCTGATGTCCAAATGGCTCCGTGCATAAATTGACTTGTAGCACTGTTCTTGTGTGCTGTACTAGCTGTTACCCAGCCTGACGTGGTTCAAGCTTGGTGTGTAAGTTGGTTCTCCTTGATGCAAGCTGAGAGGGTGTTTCATTTTTCCCTCTCCTCCAGAACAATTTCAGGAATGTGTCACTACAGTCATCACACACACACAGCGCTGGGCTGTTCTACCCGCGTGCGCTGTCCTTCGTCTCCCACAGTTGTACCAGCGTTACGGAGAGCCTGGGGAACATGATCGCTCTTTACGGGAAGACGTTGGAGCTGTCTAGCAGTAAAAATGGGATAGAAGTCACAGCTACAAATTAAAAAAAAATGCTTGTCAGCACTAGCATTTTGTTAGTGAGCATTTCTGGATGTCTAATCGGGTAAAATGAAATATGTTTCTGAAAAAGCAGATTTTATTACTTTAGGCCAGAAATACATAGCACTAGAATCAGGACAAACAGTTTTCTTGGCCTTATTGTTCCTAATAATTTTTTTAAATTGCCTTCCACCTTAGTCAAAACTTTCTCAGAATATTTCCACATTTATCATGGACAATAGAAAATGCTTGCTTTATGTACCATTTAAGTGTCATTTGCCTTGTGTAAGACCAAGGTGTTTGTGACTGGTATATCTGTCCTCTTTCAACTGAGCCTGGGTCTTCTGGGGTGTTGACTACAAACCACTACAAAAAAAAAAAGAAAAAAAAAAAAAGCTACAGAGGGTGGTGGTTTTGAGGGGCTGGCATGCAGGAAAACACTGCTGCTTCTAGCCTGGGGATTTTCAGGGCATAGGATGCACTCCCTTAGACACGGGAATCCTGCTTCTTAGTACAGAAGAAAATTTCATAGTTGCGTTTCACAGTTTGGCATGCATGTAACATCTAGGAAGGTTTTCACTTGTGCACAAAGGCTTCTCTGACTCGTATTCAAGCTGTTTGTATGTGACTGACGTGTCAGCACTTGTGTGCTTTTCAGCTAATTTAAGGCCTTTTTCATCTCTCACTACCTTTTCTCCCTGGTTTAGCTTTATTCTTTTTGGTACGGGGGCAGGGGGGAAGTTGTGTATATACATCTGTGTATCCTTATGCGTAATATTTATATAAAACTTCTCCATGTATGCATTATATTGATTTTTATGTGTATCTTTATGCATATAGATATATGCTTGTGCATATAAAAGCAAAACTTCTTAAAAAAAAATGCTTGCAGTGTCTGATTTCAGACAAGTTGCTCTTCTTTCTGGGATTACTTGGAATACAGGGAAGGAAGTTTAGAACTCTGAAGGTTGAGATGTTCAGACCATGAAGTCGTCTTGGAGTCGGTTTCACTACTGTCACTTCTTCCTCATGCTTGCTCAGTAGAATACCCACCCAACAGGGTTATATTAGGAAGATATGATTGTGAAGCCAATGAAAAGAGTTGAAGGTTCACAGGTGTCAGAGACAGATCGCAGGCAGCTCCTGGAGCTGTATGAATATGCTGAGAACACACTGCCACTGATATTAGGGCAACTGCTATGGATATGCTCCCTCCCTCAAGCTCCTTTTGCACAGCTTAAAGTCTTAGTCTTAGACTTGGATATTTGGCATGGCTCTTGAGATTCTCCTACTGCAGTGTTATGATGTGTTTCATCTTGAGTGTTTATGTGAGTAGGGAATGGGGTAGATGTCTTGTTTGTATACTGAAACAGATAATTGGCTTTCTGGATATCTTAATTGGCAAATATTTTCGTGTTAACTTTAATGTACTTAATGTAATGCTTACTGTATGTCTGTAGTGAACAACCAACTGAGATACCAGCTTTTAAACACTGTCTGCATGTAAATATTGCCAAGCTATGTTGCTTTTATTTTCTTTTGCTTAGGCAGAATACCTAGTTTGACTTATTTTTGTTAATTGCATTCAAAAGGAATGGCACTATCATTTTTCCATGAAAAAAAAAATTCCCAGCAGTATCCTTTCAGATGCATGGCTGTAGTTTCAACACGATGCTATGGGTTTGGTCAAAAGTACCAGTAAGGATTATAGCAATTTAATACATGAAGATAGTGTATGTGACTTGGCAGATGGACTTAACGCTGTGTAGCTATTGACGTTTCAACTTGCGTAAATTTTCTTTTTCTCCAGATGAAAATGTCCCTGATTCGACTGGGTTGCTTGTCCTGGGTTGTGGTTATCTAGTACTTCCCTTATTCTGGGGGTAACTTTATTGATTGTTCCCTTGGGGGGCATCTCCATGAGTCTTCTGAGGGTTGCCCAGTTGGATAAGCAGTAAAACTGGTCATTTTGCATCATTTTATTCACGGTTTATTTTGAAATACATGTTAGCATAATAAATGGTGAGATTTCCACAATATCTTATACATTGGAGAGACAGATAAAATAGCTTTGAAGGTGTTAACTGTTTGATACAACTCGGACAGGAGTGGTGCTGCTTGTCTTCTGTGCAATACTTTTCAGCTGAAATGCAAGCTGTTGTTGGGTTGCTCAAGTGTAGTTCTGTGTTTGTGTGCTCTCAAAGCTCTTCCATTTGTGTGGATACAAACTTCATCAGTTGTTTCTCTGAAAGCCCTGTGTGACTGCCTATTGTCTTGTGTATGGGGGAAGAAGTTGTGGCTGTCTGAATTGAGCGGCTCTGTCTAAACCTCACAGCAGGCCCGGGTGCTGTTGATGGGCAAGCATGTGTGTTGGGTTGGTGATAAGTGATGCTGTGACCTGTTGTTCGTGTGTCCCCCTACTCCTGCCATGCCCATCCAGTTCATTAGATTTTCTCTCCTGGAGCTGGCTGTGGCCATCACAGGGGAGCTGATGCCCTCATCCCACACAGGGCATCAGGCAGCCCCCTGCTCCTGAAATCCTGCTGTATCCTCGTATGGGCAGCACGGGCTGTTCCGGCCCGTGTGCGTCATCTGTGACACTGAGCAGCTTAAACACTGTCTCTTGTGCGAACCCACGGGGCAGAGCTGCTGGCCAGCATGCAGGCAGGGTGGGTAGTGCTGTGGGCAGCAGCTGGAGCCTCTCCCTGCGGGCAGCGCTGATGTGACCCCTCGGGAAGGGAGTGCAGCCCGGCCCCAGAGGAAGGGGGATGGCCAAGCTTCTGAGCATGTGATACCCGTTTCTTGCATAAAAACTGTAGTTCGGCATTGAGTTCTGCGATGTGACCTAGAAGACCCAGAAAGGTCATCCAGCATAAAATTCCTGCATGCCTCTTGGCCTTTTTGCTGACTGACTTAGCCTTATTTAGCTTCTTCAGTTGTAACTAGAGAGAGCAAGTGCTGTTTCATATACTGTGTGCTATTAGGTTACCTAATAATCTATAGACCTTGTTCAGAGCTATGGCCTGTCATTGAATATTGTGCTCTGCAGCTAGTACCAAATGACACGGAAATATGAGTGTAACTGCAGTTCTCACTGAGATATGAGGTCAACAAATTACAGCATGAAAGGAAAATGAGAGGACAGCTCGGAGGGCAAAATAGATTATCTGAAAAGAATCATGTTCTTCTGACATTATATTGTATGTTCTACTAATTAGAAATTTTACACTTTAACATATAAACTCGTAAAGCTTGTTCATTCTGCCTTTATCTATGGTGGATATTCCAGCAGGCAGCCAGGTATCACATCAAATTGCTTGTGTTAAATGTGGTCTTTATTTCTCATTGAGTTAGCTGTAGTCTGTGTATCCTGGAACACCACCCCTTAAAGTCTGATTAATATTGCTGTGAATCAGCAAGAGCATGAATGATGGGTGGTTCACAGCCCATAAGGAAATACTTGTGCCCCTGATAAAGGTGAAGTGTTAAGTGGAGTCAGCTGATACACACTGCAGTGCCTCTGCCCTGAGCTAAATGGTCTGGAGAATTGAATTTCAAAGGTATTGAATTATCTACAAGGATCTGTTACAAAATCAGTTGGATTGTTATAGGTCTTTTTATGTATAAAATGTTTTGGTTTATTTGTAAACATGGGAGAACATTGACCAGTTGCGTGAAATGGAGATTTTTCAGTAATGGGTATCCCTCACTTAGAGGCAAATGATCTGCTCAGGATTATTCTGCATGTGTGGTTCACAAGGAAGCATATCTGGTTATTTTGGAGTCTTTCATATCAAAAATATCTATAGATTTTTCCAAATCATATTCTCTAACCAGAGGCATATCGTTCTTCCATCTCTGACCATGAAAGACTTGAAGCTACTAGGTTTGCTGTTTTATTCTGGGGCCAGGTGACACAAACACTCTTGTAGAAGAGGAAATTTGGAATGTGGCTTGAACAGTGTTGCATGAATCATTTGGGATCCATCTTCAAGCTGAAATTTGGTGCCTTTCCAGAAAAGCTGGCCTATGAGCTGATGGTCATGGTATGTGACACTGACCACCTCTGCAGTGAGCTGGCTAAGGCAGTTGTTACCCTTAAGCGCTGTGTGGACTAGATTTGAAATCCAGCTTGTATTAGATTACTGAGTTATAGGAAGCTTTAGAAGCTTAGGCTTTTTCTCACAGGCAGCTGTATGAAGGATTTTTCAAACTGGGTATGTTTATACTCAGCAGTAGGAGATGGCATATAACTTTGAGCAGTAGAAGTCTTCAGCACAGAACAGTTCTGGCTAATTGATATTTCACACTTATTAAGAGTTCAAGTTCTTATTGACCTATTCTGTCTATTTTATGTCTTTATACTAAAGTATAGTATTTATATTATTGTGCTTCAGTTGTGATCGTGTCTTTGAAAGCTTGAATTTGTGGAATTAAGATTGCTTACCCTGGTTGAAGGGAGCAGATGTGTCCTTTGAAGTCTTCACTAGGTAGGGAGATAAGGGAAGACTTTGAAGAATGTGTCTAGTCTTCTACTGTGATCAGTCTTGCTTATCTTATAAGTAATATCATAATTTGGTAGCATAATCTGCAGTATGGGGGAAAACTGCTTTTATCAAACGGGCAGGAAGTTCAGCAATGACTATTCAAATAGATGGGTTTTGATATGTTAGCGCTCAAATGAAAAACCAGGAATGTTGGTATAAGATTAGAGCTTAAATCAGATGGATTATTTCAGTTATAAACGATAGGGAATGTATTACTGCTTTTGTGGGACCCTGTGTACAGTAAGCAATCTGTTATGTGCATGCTGTTTAAAAAGCTGGAGTTTGTGTAGTGTCTAGTTCAGATGCATCTTGCCACTGTGGGTTTCAGACATTGCAGTTCAATTTTATTAGCAGAGTATTAAATCTCAAACTGAAAAGCAATTAGGCAGAAGAGTAGCGTTGTTGGGGTACTAGTAGCATGTGGTTGTGCTCGTTGGCTTTCCTGTCCCTGAGGGCACGAGCGCTCGACCTGATGTGACAAAGCAGCGATCAGGGCCACGCAGCTGGAGACCACGGCAAATCTTTCCTGGCTGCTGTACAAGGAATGGGAGCGTTGGCTCTGGAAAAGGAATTCCTGCACCGTGGAGACATGGTGAGCTTTGTGCGTGCCCTGTGGCATTTCAAACGTCTGTGCAAACTTGCTTCCTCGAGTTTTGCATAATGTTGTATGGACAGTCATGGTGTGGTTTGCTAGCATGGTGGCTGCCAAAATGCTAGAGGGATGGCGTGCTAAAAATATTTTTTTAACCCTGCAGCAATGGTTTGTCGGCCATCCTAGAGGAATCAATCCCTCTAATTAGTAAGACAATGTGGTTTATTTTTGGATTTACTTTGTCAGTTTGGGGATGTGAACTCTTACGTGCTGTAGTTATATATTAAAAACAAAACAAGAAAAACTGTGATGAAGCCAGCTCCAGCTGTTCACAGCAGCTGCAGTGTGCACTGTGGTTGTCCAGTTGCCTGTCTTTGCTGGGGAAAAATAAATCCTTTTTAACGGGGAGGAGGAGCCAGAAGTTGTTTTGACCTGCAACAGTAGCTGGCTTGATGTGATAACCTTATTCCTTGTCTCCCAGCGTGCACTGATAAAGAAAACTCCAAGTTCCCCACTTATATATCAGTTAGATTCTTGGAGCACCACAGAAGATAGAACTCAAATTGTCAAACTGTGCTTAATTCAGAAATTAATACTTGTCGCTTGGGTAAATGTCAAACCTAATTTTACCACTGTGTCCCTGAGAGCAGGATGGTCAAAATACTGGAGATCTGCTTGCTTGGTGGGTCTGTGCTGTGACATTTGCTTTGCTTTTCCCTGGGACTGCTTGAGCCTTGTGCCCCAGTCTAGCAGAGGAGCATGTTGCTATGAAAAACATGAACTGGAGGCTTCTCTTGTCTCAGTCTTGTTTGGCTGCAGTATCTGAGACAGGAAGGCCCCAAACTGGGATGGTGAAACTGCCGTTTTCATGTCCTGGAGGTGCAACTTGAATAAGGGCAGTAGGTCTGGTTAGAGCTGCAGTGCCTCAAGGGTTGGTGACACCTCAGTAGAGTGCATTCCCCACAAGTTCTCTAACCTAACAGCCTTAAGCGGGGCTAAAGATGCTCCTTCTGATGGCCAGGGTGCATGAAAAGCAATTTAGTCCAACTTGCTCTGCTCCTGCTTTTCTGCTTGCTTTGTTGTAGCCCATAGGCTGTAGCTATCAGCTGTCATTTTTAGCTTTCCATTTTTCCATTGGGCATTTTCCTAACTGCTTAATTTCATTATGGTTTTACAGCTCCAACTGAATGTCTTAATTTTTTAAGAGTGTGTGGGCTAGTGATGGTGCTAGAGTCAAGACTGACACCCCTCTCTTTGGCTTGGAAGTATGTGTGGGAACTTCATGCTTTCATTGACTTCAAGATTTTTGAATGTTTTCCATAATACATTTCAGTTGCTAATGTAGTTGAGCATATCTCACTAATAAAATAGTACAAGAGAAAAAAGGCATGAAGGGACAACTGATTTTTTTTTTTCCTCCTTCTCTCTGCAGCTCACGAAAAGGCAGCAAGAGACTATGACTTTAATAGGAAACAGAATAAGAAGGCACAGTTATTTAAGTGTTTGGATGCAGCAATTTAGAAAGGAATCAGTTTACAAGTTGGCCGGCCAGCTGGTGTCACAGGTCAGGCCAGAAGAACAACAAGCCCGTGTAGCATGAGGACTCTTGCAAAAATAGATCCTTTTTTCTCCATTTATCTTTTTTTTAAGGCTCACTTACATGTAGGAAAATGAGTAGTAAAAGTATTTAGAGCAGGTCTGTAAGCAAGCTGCAGAGCTGTTCAGTTGAGCTGAACTGGTTTCTCATTCCCTAGCTCTGCTTAGGCTTCTTTAAGAATATCATTTTGACTGTCATAATTTTGAGTTTAAAGTACATGCCTGAGGAGATGGGAACTTGATGAAACTCTGAAAACATGCTTGAGTTTCTTGGCATCGTCCCGGAAACACAAATCAAAATTTAGCCTGAGGGCCACATTTTTATGAAGGCCAAGGAATGACTTTTATTTCCTGGGTGAACATTCTTAGAAAAGGAATTATTACTGGCTTTAAAAAAGCTGAAATTCAGTTCACGAATATCAAATGCAAAAGTATTAGTAAGTTGATATTTGAGTATTAGTTTTATTGTAGTGAGTAGCAGTGAATATTATTTTTATTGCAGTGGCCTGCCAGGCCTTAGGAACCCTCGATTCAAGCTGCGTCACTAGCTGTGCTGTGTGAAGGTGGGCTGTGAGCATAATGATTCTAATGAATGCCAGGATTATTCCCTCTTCTCTCGCAGATGTAGTGGGATACATCAGACCTCACAAGCTTCCCAAGTGAGTGTAGAGATTTGAAGGGGGGTTAATTTGATGTGAGCATGGTTGCTGCTGAGAGCATCCTCTCTGCTTTGCTTCTGCTCCCTAGGCTCAAATGCAGAAAGCGGGTGAATGCGACTCGCTGTTTGAGATGAGAAAATTAAGCTGGTAGTTGCAGAGCTAGGGATTTTTGGCAAATGATTTTTTTTGCTTTCCAGTGTAATTAAGCTTCCTATAAGCCCGCTGTTGAGTTCTTGCTGTGAATGGCTCTTGAAATGGGCTTTGTATTCTGCAGAGAGCAATAGGCATTTTTTTTGTTTAAGTGTGTTTCTATTTGGTCTCTGAGACTGAAGTTCGTGTGACAGCTGTTTTGAGTTTGTGAAACAAGTATTTCCTCCTTGTATAGGTCTGCTGTTTCTGGAGTGTCCTGTAAATAATAGGTGCATCTTGAATAAGAAGCTGATCAAGGAAGCCATGTATTCCCTTTTCTGACCTTTCTCATATGTATTTTTAACGGAAAAGAAAATCATATCCCAAGTCCGTCTTTCCTCTTGTTGCTTTCTCTCCACTTCAGAATTCTGGCTTCTACCGAGCTGACCAGGGTGATTAGAGACACTTAATGGTTTTGATGGTTCTCATTGTGATTTAATGTTTGGGTGGTCTTTACTGTCATAGCCAAAACTGCAAGGAAACTATCCTTGTTACAGAAAAGTAAAAGTTAATCATGTTCAGGTAGTTATTTGCCCACTGTGGTGTTCATCTGCTGTTTGCATCCAGAGGAGTGCCCGAGGTTTTATCGGCACCACTTGGCTAAGCTACTGGTGTGGACAGACCAGCCCTAATGGTTAGAGGAAAAGAGAAGACAATGTAGAAGATCAAGGGAGCCTTCTGCTCGCTGGAGAAGTCCCTCTCCTCATCCCATGACTATGGAAGGAGTGTCAGAGAGACTAAATCTTCTGAACTGTCAAAAAATGGGTTGTTCGAAGACCTCTCACTGCCATCTCCTGAGGCAGGTCCTCTGCCTCAGCTATGAGGAAATAAGCTTTTCTATCTTGATGGGTCTCTCTGCAATTGAAATGAAAAGGGGCCCCTTTTTGCTGTTTCTTTGTTGCCGTAACTAAGGCTTTCCTATTGGTTCCAGCTCAGCATTAATTCCCTTGGAGAGCATGCCTTGGATTGCATTAACATTTTTTTGACATTTGACAAAAGCCTTGTTTAAACAAGTTAGATGTGCATCAGGGTAATAAATATAGGAACGTAAGCTTATGCCTGCTGTGCTGTTCTCTGGAGAACACTGTCTCATTTGTATATTTTCCACTAATCATCTCCAAATCTTGCATGGGTGATATCAAGTTAGGGAAAGTGGCCTTTGTATTACATATGGTATACGCAGGGAAAAAAAACTGTTTTGACAACCAGCATAGCAATCCCTGAGACATGACTCGAGTTCTAAAAAATGTTTTCAGAAATGTGTTGCATAAACAAGTCATAATTTCCCTTGTAAAGAGGGAGAATGTTTTTCTAGATGTCCTTCTGTATGAACATATGAACATGCCGGACCTGTTCTCCATAGCTGTGGTTTAAATACTTGAAAAATAAACCTGTGAGCAATTGCATGATGCTAGAGCACAGATTTTTTTTTTGTTTGGGGGGTGATGAGCAAGGAAGCTGCAACATGAGTCCATCTCAAGTGAATTTTGCTGTGTCTGTTTTTTTGGGTGCTGCAGAGGAATAAAGCTTCCGCGCAGTGCACAGCATCACACATCTTGCGGTTTTGTCTAGCACTGTTCATTTGCAGAGGACTTCTGAGGGTGTTTCTGCAGAGCGGCATGTGGAAGGGTCTGGGTGCATGAGAGGAACTTATTGATTGCACTCGTTGAACCGCATTGACTGTATTGTGGCTGCTTGGGTGTGATGGGGGTGATGCTGCCTCTGCCCGTGTCCGTTGCACTTGCAGAACACAGCTATCAAGCTGGCAGAAATTGTTCCCTAGATTAAGTTATAGACAGATGGGTAAATGATGTATTGGGGAAGGGCAGACTTGGCTTGTAGAAGGGGAAATCATGTCTCAAATTTACTGGAGCCCTTGAGGGAAAGGGAATGGAAATCTGTTCCATACAGTTTGTTTTGTTGAACAGTTCCATCGCTAGAGACTGTAGCTAAGCTGCCGTTAGTTAAAAGGGAGTGTCCTCCTGCTTCTATAGCAATTTAAAAATAGGAAATCACATATAGGAATAAATAGCTAATATTTTTTTTCCATTGAAACTTTCAGCAGCAAGTCCTAGCCAGATCTGTGCCACAGCCTATTTTGCTTGAGATAATGAAAAGTGCCCTGAGAAAAGGGGATGCAGTGGGATGGAATTTAAGATGTTTTAAAAAAATGGAGCTGACGGCGCAGAGGTGTTTTGGAAGAACCTTGTGCTGGTTGGTGGGTAACTGGCTGGTTAGACTCCACGTGGCTGGATGCAGAGTTGGGGGGGGGGGCTAGCATTCAAGCTTCATCTTTGTCATCCATTATAGCAGAGTCACTCATTAGTATTGAGATTTAATGAAGAAAAGTTAATTCTTTGTGTATAGTCACAAAACACAACCCAACTCAGGTACTTTTGTTTGTCTGTTTTTGGAAGTGTCTCACTTTAGTTTGGAGCTCTTTGCTCTGTATTTAGTCTTGAATTTTCAACGCTGATATTCAGCAATTTAAGCTGATTTTAAGAGTGTCATTCTTTCCGTGTTTTGAGCATGGTTTGTGAAGCTGAGAATCTTATCACTGGACTTGTTCTTTGTTGCATTTTGAGGTAATCTCTTCTGCGCTGGCTCCATCTTCCCTTGGGACAGCTGAGAACTTATTATACCTGACCCTTGTCACTGACCTTTTTTCTGGGGAGGCCCAACAAAATGAGGAGACATTCACTGAAAAGTTAATCTCTAGTGGCTTCGCTTCCCCCTGAGCTAAGTTGTACAACATTGACTTGTTTAACTGCGTTGAGGCTTTGATACTTAACAGAAATCTTTTATAGTGCATGGAAAAAATACCGTGATTTCTTTGCAGAATGATACGCGTTTACTTGGGATCATCAGCCACATGCTAACCCAAGGAGCACAGTTTTATGCTGATGCGTGTGTTGCAAAAGCATGAAAAATATGGTAGCTTTTAGCCCTGTGTATGGATGTATCTGACCTAGCTGATGTAACCAAGGGTGTGAGTATTTTAGTGCATCTTCCAAGAGGTCAGCGTGACAGCATCCTCTCTGTTCCCTTCTCCCTGGCAGTGCTAGGAAGCCAGCCCTAGTCAGGCTCTTACTCAGCCTCCTGTTCTTCCAAAGCATCGTCTAAAATACAAAAAGCAGTCTGATACAGAGAGCAGTCTGGTACATGGTTTCCTTTACTGACTGTGGGCTGCTTGTCTTCTGTCCAGAAAAGAGTAAAACCTAATTTCCCTTTCCTTTCTGATTGAGTTTTTCTCTAGGGACATCTCAATGCAACCCAATCCCACCCTTTTTGTTAGTGTCTCATTTTTATTGGTAATGCATGTTCCAGAGCAGTCCTTGAAATGAGCAAATGAAAAACAGTCTATATTTGGGACTGTAAGTCTTTGCAGACCACTTGGTTATTAAGTATTTGCAGTAATATGGATGTTAATAATACTGAGTTCAGTAGGTATGACATCCTCAGCCTTGATTTTGGTCTTATTACGAAGGGGTCAGCTGTGACCATTGTTTTTCTCTGCCATGTTTCGTGGAGGAGTGGAGATGAGTGTCCATGAGTTGGATTTTTATTGGAGTTTGGTGCAATCCAGATCATCATCTCTGCTCAAAGCTTTCCTCGTCAAAGAGGAAACCATGGCACGGTTGCCTCCAGAGTGCACCAGTTTTATCATGTGGGATTTCAATTTCTCTTAAACTAATTGCATGTGAGCTCCAGAAATCCTACCTGTTGTGAAATACAGGGGGTGTCAAGTTTCCCTCATTAAATGTGTTGTTTTAGACTACAAGCTATTGGTGAGGGGAAATGTCTTCTATATGTGTGTGTTTGTGGTGGTGTTTTTTTAAAGATGCCTAATAGAAGTGGAACTTGTTCTATTTGAGGGCCACACAGTTATGTTGATGGTGGTAACTGAAACTTTAGCTCTAAAATTGTTTTATGAATAGTCTTAGAAATGATGCTTAGTGTTCTAGCCCAGGATTAGTAAGCATGGGGATGTTTCCAGCTGAGGACACGAAGCAGATGAAGTCAACCCCAACAAAGCCAAGTATAGCCTTGGTATAAGGTAGGTGAGGCAAGGAGATGGGATTGTAGCAGCAAATTTTAAAATGAATTCTAGCCATCTTCACCTTCCAAGCTCAGAAGCCCCTTTGGAAAAGGCCACCTTGCTGCCCACGAGCAAACGCGCTCCAGGTTTTCCTGGTGCCCTTCTGCCTCTGTTGCCATGGCAGCAGGAAGGCAGCACTAGCGCAGCCGCGATTGGAAGATAGATTTTGTCTTTGACCTAAATATCTATTTAATACAGTTCTCAGTTACAGGGCACGTTTTTTTTCACATGTCGAATATACTTAATGCTCTAATGAGTTTCCACTGAGGCGCCTGATGCTTTAAAGAAATGAAGCTTAGCAGTTTCCCTCTTTATAATTAGCAATTAGGCATTGCCAGTGAAAAATGGGGCTGCTGTAAAACTCTTACTGGACCTGTAAGAGCTCTTGGGATATGAGACTTCTGACAGCACCAGGAGAAGTGAGGAAACAGGGTGAGCCTGACAGTTCACCACACTTTCCCTTGGTTTTAAGACTATAATGGGTTTGTCACTAATTATCTGTTTGCTAATCAGAGATCCAAAATCCTGTCAGTTTTCATATAGAAAAAATTTTTGAATGCACAACCAAACCATTCCTGGTGCCTTCATGCTGTCTGATAATGCAAGTAACTGCCATCAATTAATGTACTATTGCTTAGTGTTTTTTTTGCTTTGAGTGCAGACCTCCGTGTGGTGATGCTATGGCAATTTTCATGACTTTGTAGCATTTGTATTAATCAGACTAAGAAGTGTGAGCTCCAATATTAACATGTGCTGGCTCATGATTTCCCGGCACCCGTGAGCGTGTCTGGCTGGCAGAGCAGGGCTGCAGGCAGCTTTGGGTAAACTGCCTAAGGGAGATAAAACCACAGTTCAACTTGGCAAGGAAAAATCATAATGTTAGGGGTATTGCAAGGCAAAAACACAAGACCACCACCAACAAAACCCGGCTACTTTCTTTTGCTGCTTTAAAGTTGGAAAAGTGTTTTGTAATCAGGCTGTCAAAAAAAGCCATGCAAAAAGATAACTTGTTTAATAGTCTGTGGCATTGTGCCCTGTCCTAAAATGAGTGAGTAGAAAGAAAAAAAGTTTTTCTCCATTGCTGATGTAGGGTGTTGTTAAAAATCTTATCAGTGTCATAGTTATTGTTAACATTTGTGGACAAACTTGAATATATAAGTAAAGAAGTGCCCTGTCAAAAGCTGGCTGTTTTTTAAGCAGGTATAATCTGAATGCAATGTGTTGGTGTACTAAAAGGACATTTTGGAATGTGACAGACTCTTCCAAATACTATTTTATGCAACAGTTAAAAATAGCAATGTCAAAATATTTTTCTGCTCGACTATGTTGGAATTGAAGCGTTGCTGCTTTGACTTAAAGTGCTGCAGGCTGAGGAGGAGAAAATGTGTGTTGAGGGATTACCTCTATTCTGAAAAATGCACATTATTAACATTGGAGGTCTCAAACCCAAAGTTGCGTGTTTTCCCTCTTTGTTGAGAGAATTAGCACACGAGCTCTGGGAAATATGCTCTGAAAAAGCTCCTTTGATGAGACTCCAAAAGAGTTGTGTGGTTTTATATACGACTTTGTGAGCAAGCGGTAACTTGTGTGCGTGCCTTCTGTACCTGTTCAGTTCGAGGCTTTTCCTTCAAGGTAGGAAGTATTTCTAAGCACTGCTTGTAATGCAGAAATTATGTGGGGAGAGCAGGGGGTGGCAATTGACTTGTGATGCATTTTTTGGAACTTTATCCTCATTCACCTATTTTCAGGGCTGCTGTTGTCAAAAATAAAAAGACTTTCAGAGCTTCCATGAGAAGAATTGCTTGGCTTTCTCTCTACCTCCCCTCCCTCTCTCATTTTCCCTTCTTTAAAAAGACAGGAAAGGGACTTTGGGATAGCCTGAGGGAAGCTCTTAAGCACTTGCCAAGAAGCATGGAAGATTTAAGCCTCTTTGCATCATTCTGCACAGAAACCTGCCTGTTCTTTGTTCTCCCCTCCTTTTAGACAGGTTTGTGCTTAGGTTTTCATCCCCATTATATGATCTGTGAGTTTCTTGCACTTTGCTTTAAGCTAATAGTCAAGGGTGAAGTGCCTCAATGATAATAAAGGACAAAACAAGGTTAGTGGAACAAGGCGCTGTGCAATATATTGGATGAGTTTGAGATTTACTGCGTTGGCGGATGCCTGAGCTACTGTTCTTGGCTTGATGGTTGCTGTGCTGATGGTGGGCTGTAGGGTGCCGTAATGAGATTTGGGCAGTTCGAAGTATTAATCAGCAGACAGATTTTGTTGGCTTGTGTATTTAATGGGAGGGTAGGGAAAAATAACAGGGTGGTGCAGGTTTAATAAACCCTAATCACAGATGTTTAATGTGTGGCTTCCCTAGCTGCTCTGCTACTGTTGCAACATGGGGATGTGAAGTTCACAGGGTTCAGGTGCTTGGAAATAGTAGCATCTGTCCCTGTCGCCTCAACTGGGTTGTCATCCATAGCTGTTGATGGAATTGGTGTGCTTTACCCAACTGATGTCTTCAGGAGCCTACTCACGGCCACGTGCTAGCGTCAGTCCAGACCAAAACCCTTTTGGTTTTCTCAACACCCAACTTCTCTGTTTTTCTTTTCCAGTTTTTGACCTGCAAGTGCATGGGGAGCATCAGGAAGTGACTCAAACCACTTCTAACGAAAGGACAGTCGATCTGTGAAGCCTTATTTGCTAAATGAGAGGACTTCAGTGTTAAAATGTGGAGTGAGATAGAGTGATGAACAGAAAAGAGCGGATTTTCCTGTGGCTATTTCTATTATTATAAAACTTTTCAATTTTGCGTTTATTTTTTATATCCTAAGTCTGTTACTGGTTTAGAAGAGGGAGATTTTAAAAAATATACGTTCTGAGCAGGACTGTGTAGACAGTGGTGAAACCATCAAGCATGGGATGGCTGTCTTGTTATAATGTCATGGAATGGTTGAGGTTGGAAGGGTCCTCTAGAGATATCTAGTCCAACTCCTCTGCTCAAGCAGGGGCACCTAGAACATGTGGCACAGGGTGGCATCCAGGTGGATTCTAGATTTCGCTTCTACACAGATCTCCAGAGGAGACTCCACAACCTCTCTGGGCAGCCTGTTCCAGGACTCTGTCACCCTCACAGTAAAGAAGTTCTTCCTCATATGAGATGAAACTTCCTGTGTTTTAATTTGTACCCATTACCCCCTGTCCTGTCACTGGCTACCGCTGAGAAGAATTTGACCCCATCCTCTCTACATTCTCCCCTCAGGTATTTGTACGTGTTGATCCAATCCCCTCTCAGTCTTCTCTTCTCCAGGCTAAACAGGCCCAACTCAGTCTTTCCTCATATGATAGATGCTCCATTCCCTTAATCATCTTCATTACTCTATGCTGGACCCTCTCTAGACATTTCACATCCCTTTTGGATTTTATTCTTCATTTTGGAATTGACAAAGAAAGTTCCTTTGACTGAAATAAGTTTTGGAAGAATTCAATGAATTTGCAGTAGTTTGTACTTAAGCACTAGAAAGTGTAAGTGGGCCCCAGGGTAAAGACGCTGTTCTATGAAAAGTAAATTTGGTTAAGAAAATGCTACTTAAAATATTGTTTTAGGGCTAGTTGTAAAGATGGTGATTGACAGCCATACATATTTGAAGCTTTTGATTGTTGATGCAGGAGTTAAATGGGACATACGACTGTGATTAATTATTGACAAAGTCATCCCTTTTGTATATATAGCCTATAGCTGTGAAGGTTGAGTTCACTTGAATTCCAGAGTCACAAAGTAATGCAAACAAGTCGCCAGTTGACCAGCTTCATACATGTGGTTCTATTTACTATGCAAATATGTTCCAATATGTTTAAGTCAATGCTTGGTATTGGATATTTTCCTTCTCGAGCACCACAAGTTCACGTATTCCTCAAGTTGTGCAGGGCATGCTGCAGTTTGCATCCAATAGCTCACGATCATGCTTTGGTCATAAAGTTTTTAGTTATAACAAACCCCCACATCCCCAAGCGCGTTTGTTGTGCAAGCAATCTGCAAGTGTTTGGCCTTTTCACCTTAACTTCCATGGGTGTGGGGATTAAAACAGCATAAATCACCACGTTTGTGCATGCTAGAAGTAAATTGGTTGTCGAGGCACTTGAACGCTCACGCCAGCCATGCTCTGTTCATCACAGGCTTTTTGCTAGAGACCAGATGCTGCTTCATGTCTTCTGGTTTTAATTGTAATTCATTATTCCTTGTAAGCATGCCAATGTAAATTATACTGAGGAGGAATGATTAGCTCATAGATGGACTAATAAAAGTTAAAAAGGGATGGGGGGAGGACACAGAAAAAGTGCAGAAGACTTGCTGTTTCATTGCCAATTGAAGAGAGTTTATGGAATCGTGAAACTTTGGCTTTAACTGGCTTTTCTGAAACGGAAAGCTTGTTTGCCATGAAATGCTCAGCTTTTCCAGAGCTTCAAACAGTTAAAACAAGTGTGATAACCAGCTGCGTAGTAATGAGGAACTAACTGGACAAATCTTAGGCAATGTTAAGTACTGGAAGAGTGTAAGGTGATGACGTGGCTAGTTATCTGGGTAGGGTGGTTGAGGCAGAAGGGAAAGAGTTGGCCATGTATGTTGAATTTGGCCTTCCCCTGATAATGCCGGATAGTTTGTATATACGTTGCTTAATTTCTACACTTTCTTCTCTGTTAAGTTAAATGTTAAGTTTTTGGTGTGTCTGTTAATGAAGTTCTGGATCATGTTAATCATGAAGCTTTTGTTAACTAATGAGATTACTTAAGTGAAATCAGGTTTGCTCTAAGTATTTTGAAATCAAATGTCCTCACAGTTTAAGAAAGAAGTTATAAACATGACATGTTTAGAGAATATGAACTTAACCTTCTAGATTTCACTTCTGCACAATAAGTATTGCACTCTTTTAATAGCGGAGTTGCTGGAACAGGGACTGAAAATGTCTTTGGGCAAGTGACTTTATTAGTTCTTAAGAGTAGACAGTGTTTAATCCCTCCCTCCCTTAGCACAGCACATCTCTAAGTCCTTTCCTGGGCTGATGTTTTTGCAAAGCGTTGTGTTCTTGGTGATGAAGGTTTAGGAGTGTTCTTCAGTGCCTTTTTTTTTTATGTCAATTGCTTGAAGAAGAGTGGCAATGACAACACCCAAAGCGTTGTGGTTGCATTGCCAGTTATTAGTAATATGTTGTTTAGTTTTCATTGAACTAATACCTAGGTACAGTCCCTCCAGCTTGCAAAGCAAGTAGAAGGTAGCTATGTGTCAGGTACTCCAACACCTTTTCAACTTAGTTTTACTAGACTTCCTTTATTATATGGTGGATTAGAACTGAAACGCATATGTTTACCTTTTTGAAGGTACTTGGTACCTGAAACTGTTTTGGAAGGATGCTGCACTCTTCTTCGTGTATCTCAATGAAGGAAGGAACAAATAGATTTGTAGAATGAAATTACTCATTCTCGCTAGAAGGTTATTTCTTGATCTAGCTGTTGTCTTTTCTGGATAGGGTTATGAGCACTATGGCTTTTGGGAATTTTGGGATTCTGAAGTCCTGGTTACCTCTGCAAAGCTACTGCTTGACTTGATCAGGTTTTTGTTGTTCTCCAAATTCCAAGTAGTAGTGGTCTACCTAGCCTTCTCCCGTTCAGTTCTGTGTGGTGTTGCTTTTTCCTGGAGCCTCTGGAATTTAATAGACAGTTCTCCCATGCCTGTTTTAAAATCTCTTTTCTTTCCTTTCGCTTCCTTCCTCAAGAAAGAATTGTGCATAATCAAGCAGGAAGAGTTTGAAGGTGGTCTTGATCAGCTTAGCTATCCTCAGAAGGACACCTGAGGAGCTGAAGCTCCTTGTCTTGTACAGGTTTGGCTAATTCTTCCTATATCTTTCTTGTGGAGACTTGAATAGGGAATGGCAGGCTTAAATTTCACCTATTAGTCTTATCTTTAACAGCTAAAAATGGAGAAGGTAGCTGTGAATATACAGCTATGGGGAAGGGAGAAGCATGTTATCCTTGCCTTAAGCTTTAGTGAGGAATTTGGCTTTTGAACACAAGAGGCAGGGGGGGAAAAAACAATTTTTATGTGAGCCTAATGTGTTAAACTGTGTTGCTCTCTAGTCTGTTAAATATAAACTTGTTTTATGGCAGAGATCCTTCAACTTTGTCCAAGCTGTCAAATTCTATTGTAGCAAGTTGAAAACAAAATCCTTCAGTTTGACGTGTTTTAAGAGAGAAAGTCTGAGCTTCACTTGGATGGATTCAGCCCTATTATGTCCAGAACATGGTGGATCTCTAGTGCTAGTCTGAGGCTAATATGATAAATCAAACAGTTCTAGAATTAATTGTGTGGGAGGGGAGTTTTGGAGCAGTGCTATAAAGCATAAATGAAGCTTAGTGTTTGGGCTGCAAAGAGGAACATGGGGTTGCTTACATCTGCCATGCAGTTGTGTGTAATTAAAATCTAGTAAAAACTGTTTCATGGTCTTGGTCTTGACAAGTTCTTCTTGATCTGATCTTTTAAGTTCTTTCCATAGTAAGATGTGGCTTTTAAGTGTTAGCTCTGCTATAATGTGGTGTTATAGTGTGGAGGCTGTTAGTATAATTACAAACTAAATAATATGTTCAGTGGAAAAAGTGGAAATTAAAAGTAACAGATTGGCAAGTGCTGATTAGTTTGTCTTTACTGGGAGGGGATTAGTGATTAAACATAGAAAAGATAAAATATAAATCAGCACTTCCAAGTTTTCATGTATTTGGAATAACAGTTTTTGACTGTTTCCACAAGTAATGACCAGAAAACCTCCACTTCCAGGATTGTCCAGCTTCCGGGCAAATGTTGACTTTTGTTGTCCTGTAGCTATAAACAGTGAGTATATTAAATTGCAGAAGTATCTATTAGGATACCTGTGCTTTATGCCTTCAAGAAAGAGGCTTTGTGCAGCAGGGAACTGTGAGGTTTTTTGCTTTTTGTTTGTTTGTTTTCTAATGTGGTCAGTTCTTTCATTTCATGGTTGAGCTAGAGGGAAATTTCTGCTCCTTTTCTGCTTCTCCCCAAATCACAAATTGCTCGGAGCAGAACCAAGGACATTGACAATTCCCTGCCAAGGCAAAGCTAGATGAGGCTGCCCCTACTTCGTACTGCCTAGGATGGGCTTCTGGAGCAGGGCGCAGACGTGCTGGGCTCGTGCAGGAGTGCTGAGGCTGGGAGGGAGGCCCCCGCATTGCCTGTGTGCCAGGGCTGCATGGTCCTCCTTAGCAGGAGAAGAGCGATCTGAAGCCGAGTTAAATCAGGAGGTAGTGCAGGGAGAATCACTGAGGCACTCGTGGGTCCCCCATGGTCTTCTGACATCTTCCACCACACAATCCAACGAAAGAGTCTCCAGGCTGTAAAACTGCTTGCTCTAGTTGTGCTCTCTCTCAAATGTCTCAACTGGGAGGCTTTTGGAGCAGGTCTGTTTGTGTTCCTAATCAAAATGCTGCATCTTCTGCTTCTTTGGGGCTGGGTGTCCTATGGGAAGACTCTCCCCAACTCTTGCAGCTCAAGACAATATTTTTGCATGTTGTGGGGTCCTATTTTTGCTTCTGGAAGCAAGTGGAGGAGCATGTCATGTTCTGAGGCTGCTGGGTTGGCTTCCAGTCTCCTGGTCTCTTGTTATTTGATACATCTGTTTGGCTGTAGGAGGAAGATGAGGCAGTTGTCCCTCAGGTCAGGTACTGTCCCTGGGTGCAGTTCAGCTGCACGCTGGCCCATTTCAAGACAATAATCATGGCACATCTTCACCAAGTGCTGCTGCCGATCCAACTTGAAGGGGGGTGCAGTGCTGTCTTCCCAAACTCTGAAAGAAACTGTATCTCAGCTACACCAAATAACTTAAAAATGAGGAATGCTTTGGTAGAAGAGTACTGTGACAAAGGAGGCATGTGTTTTTGCATGCATTTTTTTTCTCCCTGCCCCAGCTCTTAAAGCATTGCACTGCTCATTTTTTTTGCCATCCTCACTGGCCTCATCTCTCTCTTGGCTTGGGATCTGTCTGAGACAGTGATAATATTTGACAAATGCTTGCCTGCCTCTTCAACCCAAACAGCTTCTAAGCTGAGGAGGAGGTGATAACTTGCAAGCACTGCTCATTTTTCACTCCCTCAGAGCATTTCAAGACCTTTTTCACCCAGTGATTATTTCATGTGCAGTTTAAGCATGTCTAAAACGCCTAGTTTGCTTATCCAGAGTGTGCATAGTAATCCTTGGCTTTTTCTCTTGTAAACAATACATATAGTATAAGGAATGCGGGTTCCCCTCATGGGAGCAAAGCAAAACAAAAACCCTCAGACTGTGTTTGCTTTCATCAACTCTGAATAGATAAATTAGTTTACAAACAACAGGATGTAGCAAAATGAATTCTGTGCTGCTCTTGGGTCGGAGGTGGCTCTAACAGAACAGACTGGTGTTTTCTAGCTAGTCATTCAGTGTTGTTGATATATACCAGGGATTTGAACTTCTTCTTAATCATCCTAGGTAACTTCAAATGAACCTAATGCTGGTAATGCTTTCTTTTCCAACTGGAAAACCAAAAGATTGGTCCAAACTTTTGCTGTCTATTTTTAACTTTAATAAACTGATCCTTTTTTCTTGAACTTGGATTCAAGCAATCCTGGTCAGTTGGATCTTCAAATGCAGCTTAGTTCTCCACTTTGTGTATTTTTTCCTTTTGCTGTTACATAACAGTGGATAGAGAGAAGAGCAGAAGCAGCGTGACCCATCAGAGTAGCAGTTTTCAGGGCATCTTAACAGAAACCTTTTTCTTTTGTTTTCCTGGGAGTTAGAGAGAGATGGCTGTAAGCTGCAATACAAAAAAAGACTTGATTTTTCTACAGTGTTCTTGATGTAAATAGCGCACTAACGCACAAATCGTTCTTTGTAGCTGAAATACAAAAAGATGGGTTATGCAAGATAGCCTGTGTTTCCCCAGTTAGTGACTAGTAGGTCTTTGTAACATTACACAAAAATAATTTACGTTATGGGGAAGAGAAAATTGCAAAATAAGTTCACTTTGAGAAGATTTTTTTTTTCTTAAGGTGATGGGAAAGCTTGCTTACAATTGATGATCCTTTAGGTTGCTAAGCAGATGTTTTGGGGTTGAAAATCACTTGCATGTTTTTATATTCTGGCCTGAAAGCGATAATGAAATAACCTTTTGCCTTTCCAGATTGTCCAGAAGCAAACAGAGGCTTTGAAAGTGGTTCCTTACACCCAGCTTCAGGCATCACTTATGACCTCTTGTTTACTGTAATCCTGGGAATTGGCTGTGTTACCCTGGCATGTTTTTGACGCTGTTTAATTGCGGTCAAGCTGTAATCTGCTTGGTGGGAGGATGCGGTGAATGTGAAACCTAGTGATAACCTTGTAATCAGTTTTGCGCTGTTTTGGAAAATGTTAAATCATGGTTTAGAGTCATGTTGTTTGAATTTGTAACTGAAACAGGGCATCTCTTTGCTTTCAGCTGGCTAGACCTTTACAGAAGGGGAAAAAATGTTGTTAGAAGTAGCAAAATCAAGTCCTGCTTTTGCCTGTTCTTCAATCCCAATTGGCAGAAGTCACTCAATCTCTTAAACAGATGTGATTTGTTCTGTGATTGTCACAGTACTGAAAAATACCCAGTTTCTGGAATAAAGCAATATTCTCACTTACTTGGGTGTGGAATTTGCCACTGATGCTAGTAATTGCAGTTGCTGATGTTTAGTAGGGTGCATGATAGAAAATAGCATGTTTCCAGAGTAAACCTATTTTCTCACTTACCTGGGTGGAGAAGCTACCACCAATGCTACTAATTGCAGACATTGATATTTAGTGTGTTGAGCAACCCAAGGTAGCCTTTGTAGAGCAAAAATTTTATCATGCTGTATGGGAAGCCATTCACCTCTGAACAGAGTAGGAGAGAAGTGTTTTCCATAGTGCAGAAGGATTGTAATTAGCTTTTAGTCTTGTTGATGCCTGTGGAGATAATGCACATAGACTTACTGTAGAGAGCATACCCATTCTGTAGTATGGTTGTTTCCAGGATTATTGAATTTACACAGTTTACTAAGCTTCAAGCATGTTGAATGTTGAACTATCAATCTTAAGTTTGAATAGAATTTTTGATTTTAGATACATAAAATTTTGGGGGCAGCTGGCCCTTAAATACCATTGTACTGACCTTGAATGTTGTCTGCTTTTACAGATGCCTTTGTAAATAGCCAGGAATGGACACTAAGCCGATCCGTACCAGAACTCAAAGTGGTGAGTTTATATTGACTTTTATCTCTGAAAAACCTTCTCAAGATGTTATGTACACATATGAAAAACCTTCTGAGTTTTACTCAGCTTGGAGGGCGGGGGGAAATGTAGAATGTGATTTTCAAAAAGCAAAACAGTTTTCTTCCACAAAACTCTGAAGTTTTTGCATCTTTTTATTCTCAGAAACTTCCTTCAAAGGGCTACTTCTGTATTTTATTTCTGTTTCAACTTGTTTGCTTAGTTGAGGCAGCTTCCCAGCCCACTCTTCTGAATAGAGTGATCTTACACTATTTACAGGGTAAACTGGCAAATGATCTCTAAAGCTAAATATAATATCTAAAGCTCCTTTTATCTCCTTGTAGTAATTTTCACTATTTCTTCAAGGGATAAAAACCTTTTGTCCATGTTTTTAAAAATATGAAGTAAATGTTCTGTCTGGGGTGGTGTTTTGCATTTTGTTTATCTCTGGATTTTTGTTGGCATGCTGAATAAAAATGGAGCATTTGGAAGTCCAGTTGAGCCACTCAGGGAACTACATTTTAGTATAAGAATTAAGTGACTTAACAGTTGCTTACACAAGCTCTTCCTTGTCCAAAGCTTTCACGTATAAGCAGAAGAAGTTAAAAGGACTTTGGAGGTAGCATTGAGGGCATTTCCTGAAGTTGCCATTTTAGAAATCATCAACTGAATTTGGTAATGTGGGCTGGAACTTCTTAGTAGGGATTATTAAACAGGCAGCTTGTCAAGCGAGCAGCGCAAAGTTGCTGAGATCAGATCGTTCACCATATGGATGTCCACATCTCATTACATAGTTTCTAAAAATCTTTGAAAAACCTGTAGCATCCAGGATGCTGCACTTGACAATCTCTCTGCAATACCTGGAACAGAGGGTGATCGAATTGCAGATCATCTTCTGCTTAAATCACTTCTGTTGTCCTACCGCAGCTGTAAGAGCTGCTCTGGCTCGAGCATCCATTCCTCACATGAGTGGACAGGTGAATTGGACCAAACCATGACAATTTAAGAAACAGACAGCTGGGGCCATGCTTCATTAATCCAGTTTTCATGTGGTAAATGTCCTTTTTTTTCCAAATCTGACTTGATTATAGTGTTTAAGGAGATGAGAGAAAGCACAGGTCAAGTTTAGCATGACATCCTTATCAGAATGGCATTTAAATTGAAACAGCTTTCTGATAACTGGAGTTCTGCTTCTGTTCAACTTGTAGCAGTGCACAAGGTAAGTAAAAAGAAATAGAGTAATCCATGGATAGAGCTGCATGACACAGGAGTTGCCTGACTTAGTTTAGCTGATGGTGTCAATTGGAAGAGGTATCTGCAGTAAATGTGTTATATAAGCAAATACTAGGAATGTAGGACTTGGAAGGTGTTGGCTGTGTATGAGCCACTGGACTGGTGGGGGTCTGTGGAGGGTTCCCCTCATCCTGTCCCCTTCCTCAGAATGTCAAGCACAGCACCCAGGGGTAAACTTAGTCTTGCAGATGAGACCAAAGCTGCAGCTTCTGTGTCTTAATACAGACAACAAAGGAGTGCAGAGCTTTAGAGAAAATCTTGGAAGATGTTGGGATACCAAGGCTGCGTGATGTGGGTACTTGTCTTAGGCATCCTGCTTTCCTCCTGTGTGAGCCAGTGGTGTGAACATAAACTTCTGAGCAGCTGCTGTAGAGAATTGATTTTAAGCGGTCAGCATGTGTGAGTCTCAGGCTTGCTGTCCAAGGCTTCGATTTAGACTCCTGGATAAAAGCAAAGGACTTAGCGTTACAAATCTATTAGTTTGATCATACCCCTGCAAATTACTGAAATTAGTGGTGCCAGCTGTGGCCGTGAACTTGTGCTCCAGCAGGGCGGACGGATGGACTCAACTGGAAATCTGCTTTTTTTGTTCTCTGGGTGCAGAGGGCCCAGTGCCCATGTGGAAGAGCTCAGGACTTGTGTTGGCATGCTGAATAAAAATGGGGGATTTGGAAGTCCAATTGAGCCACTCAGAAACTACATTATAGTGTAAGAATTAAGTGGCTTAACAGTTGCCTTTTGCCTCTGCCCAAGGAAGTGAAGGGTAATATTAAAAACCAAACCTGTCTCCACAGCACTATGATTATATTCACCACTAAGGGTAACTGGGTGCATTGCTTCAGCTTATAGCTGTGTTGGGGATGTTGTTTTGGGCAGAATGGAAGTAGGAGGGTTTTCCTCTGTCACTGTGAAGTGCAGTAGTGCAGATGGAGGCTTAATGATGCAAGATGATGCCTAATGGTGCAAGTTTATGAAACTGCCCCTCTTCTAGCTGCTGAAGTGGACTGTGCTCTATAGAAAAGATGGTTAGTAGCAACGTGGAAGAAACTGCCTTCTCCCTAGAATCTGGCCAGCCTTTACGTTGAAGATAGTATTTCATTTTTATGGTGGGTATCCCTATACCTTTATGATCTACAGAAGTTTAAGGAGAGAACAAACAAAATATTTAAGATTGCAACAAAAAAACCACAATGGATATATTTTCTAATATATTTTAAGAGAATAGTAGTCCTTTCCTCTGTTTATTTTTTTTAGTAATATGTGCTTACTTAATATATTTCAGATTTTTTAGAAGTGTATGCTTTTCTGCTAGTTAAATTCTACCCCAGGAAAGTGCTTTACTTAACAAGACTTATATTATGGTCAAGAGTGTGCTAGGCCAGCTGGGGGAGAGCAGCTTCTTGGGTCACTTTAAACTGTGCATGTCATCTGATGGCTGTGATACTTCCAGTATTTTCTAGTATACTTTTATACTTCTAGTTCTTGTGCATGTGTCAGTGAAATGGTTTCTCAATTTTGATCCATATCTTGCTCCTGTTCGTAAAAGTGAAAATAGTAAGTTCTCTTTTCTACTGCTGTTTTCCTAGTAAACCCATGTGAAGTTTGCTTGTCTTCTAACTTTTCAGGAATTACGGTGCTCAAAGGGCCTTAGCCTGGTCACAGACTATTTATCTGTAGAGGAGACAACATAAGTGGTATGTTTAATCTACTGATTTAGAGATGAGATTTTCAGTTTCCTTGCCTTTTTTGGTCTAGGCTATCACAATATCCAGCTACAGAGGAGGAACTTGTCTGGGAATGTGAGGCTCAGCTGGTAGTGAGGGATGACCCTGCATGCAGTAAGGAGTATAGCATATTGCTGGGGTTGCCACAGAAGATTACAAGCAACTAGCAAGCAGTTAAGTAGATCTCTTTGAAAATTGGAGATTCTGTAGAAATAAACCCAGAATTTATGGTTTACTTGTTGGGTAAAAAAGGGGTGAAAAGCCTTTGTTCTTATTTGTTGGAATTCTTTGTTCATAATTTTTTTTTTTTTTTTTGCGTAGGAACATTTGCCTTTTAAAATGGAGTTTAACATTCTCTGTAGGTGGGCATGAGTGGTTATGAGTAGACAAACTTACTTGGGCTTGCTGGCGCGCAATGGAGAGAGAGTTTGACTGAAGAGGTTACTTGGTGAGCCATTCCTTGTAGCTCAGCCAGAGAGAAAGTGGACGTCCTTCACAGTGCTGTGTTGGCGCTCTCCCGATTGCTGTGTTTCCCTTTTAAAAACTGAGTCATCCTCCCTTCATCCAGTATTTTGACTCTTAACCCATTGATTTAAGCAATTTTTAATATGAAAGTTAGCTCATGTCAGCATTTAAGATTAAGAAAATGAAGCAATGTGTGTATTAGCATATAACTTGCACATGCTCCATCTCTTTCTTTGGCAAGTTTAGGACAAGCTGTCTGCTAATTTGCTTAACTCATGGGGAGCTTTTTTTCTCAACTTTTTGCTGCTTAGGATCAAGACAGATCTAAAGAAAAGGGTCAGCTTAATTGTGTGTAAAAGGAGAAATAAATACAATTCTCATCTCCCTCAAAAGCAGGATCTTAGTTCTGTTCCTCAGGGACCTCTGAATTGGTAAATTACAACTAAGCAAGGAAAGAAGGCATTTATTTAAAGCATGGATAAGGAATGATCTCCAACTTCTACTCTCAAATGTGCAGATCAGGGCAGAGGTTGAGATCTTGGATCTTGCGGCATTTATCAGTCTACCTTTGGTTGATGGTTGGCCCAGGGACAAATCAGCAGGGATAACATCATTCAGGAACACAAGACTGTGGCTGGGAAGTTATGGCTTGCTACTGTGGGAATAATTCTGCCAGACTTAGTCATCAGCTCCCACTCTTCAAAAATAGCATGTAACAAAATCAGCAAACCTTGGAGTTATGGGTGTTTGAGTACCTCTGAGAAGAAAAGTCTTCCGGTATTGAGCTACCTTTTCTGCCTTTCTTGAATAGAAATACTTAATAAAACAGTTTAATAGAAAAAGATCGTGTATGTTTTGAAGTCTGTTTGCTTACACCTGACTGCCAGTTTATACAAATGTTCCTGATGCAGATGTCTTGGCACAGAGGGCAGACAGTGCGAAGCCAAGTGCCAAAATCTGCATTTGTATGGCCACCTCTGTCAGGTGTGCTTAGAGAGTCCATGTGAACAGCAAGATGGATGCTATGCAGAGATATTTTACAATATTAAGATGTAGTGATGTGTTTGGTGCATTCTGCAGTTAGGAGATGGTAAGGCTACTCTGACCTTGAGTTTTCCACCATGAAGCCTCCATCTTGCCCAGTGTTCTCAATTAACACAGGTAGTGAGATGAAAAAATGGAATTCTGCTAACATAAACTGATCTTGGCTTATTTGTGTTGTCTTGTATATTCTTTTCTTCTGTAGTGTAGTTTTTAAACAGATATTTTTGTCTGCTGACATATTTTGAGTTTTTTCTCCTGTCTTGGATTCGTCCTTCAAGTGCAGAGAAGGCATTCTCCAGTGATGTCAATTTTTTGCCTGAATATGCTGCTTTTGGGTGATTTATCTCCTTTTCTTTCTTTCTTTTTCAGGGGATTGTGGGTAATCTAGCCAGCGGCAAGTCTGCCCTCGTACACCGGTATCTGACGGGCACGTATGTCCAGGAGGAGTCACCTGAAGGTATGTGCATGTGCAAATTGTTAATAGCATGTGGGTTCTGCTGTTTTTTTATAGACTGGACCCTTATTTGCTTTTAATTGTGCAGAAATGAATTTGTAATTAATCAGTTTTACTTTTTCACTATATGAATAGAGAACTGTTTTTCCTTATCTCCAAATTGGAGATAAGTATAGGCAAAGAGTATAACTTTTCTGTAACCACTCAGCGCCCTTAAATGCTTTCCAATCCATTATTTACCCATGTGGGAAGCTTGCCTAGTCATTTATTGAGAAGTTACTGCCCCAAGTAGTACTGTTACTAAAAAGGTTTGTTGCATCTTGCACTGGGTTTTTGTAGTATCGGACCTTTTGTTTTGTGATGTTTCATTTTGTTTTCGCTCAGACTCAGAAGCCTGAGCAAGATGGAAGTTGTTCCTTGTTTATGTTAAAATCAATAAACAAAAAATTTGGTTTTGCATTTTTTAAAAAAGAATGTTTTTATGCCACAGAAGTTAATTTGTACCTGAAAAGATTGCAGTGTTTAACTGTAATCCAAGCTCATAGCTTGAAACAAACAAACAAAAATGATAGAACCTTACTGAGGTTCATCTTACATGAAATACTTTCTTGATTTATTTTATTTATTCTCCTTGTGAACTTCTAAATCCAATTCTGAGACACTGAATTTCTGGTTCCTTCTTTTCCTTACTGGCTGTTCCATTCTTTGCAGATATGGATGCAGGTAATTATACATTCTCCTCATGGCAGCTCTTGTTTTGAAGAGACAGAAGGCACAGTTTTTGTACTTTAGCGTTTTTCCCTTGTTCTGTGTATCATCTTGATTTGTTTCCTTTTGATTTCAAGTCTTTAGTACATCTCACTGTTTTTTGTCCCTTGCTGTAGCTGTCTTTTCTTCAGTAGTCTGTAGCTTCATGCGTCTATGGTAACATTTGTTTCAAATTAACTCTTACCAAAGGAAGCTATTAAGCATAGTATCTGACATTTTAACATTTTTTAAACTAAAATGGGAGGAGAGGGAAAGGGATGAAAAAGGCTGTTAAAATGTAATTGCAGTAGCAATGAAGTCCTCCAGTCAATACCTTCAAGCTAAAAGCTCTCACTGTTAACTGGGACTGTGGGCAATATCTGAAGCTACTGACAGCTGTATCTTGGTTTGACTATTTGGTGTAGAACAATAATTTGCTCATCTGATGGAGAAGGTGGTAGATCATGTTATTGCCTGCTGCTTCTCTATGCTGATAGCAAGAAATAAAAATACAGTATGCATATCAAGTAATGCAACAAGTCCTCAGAAAAAATAATCTGCATCTCTCCTGATCTTTTCCCCCTCATCTCATGAACTGAAAATATTTTGTTTATTCTTGTGAGACCTGAATGTCTTGGTTATTTGCAGTTAACAGTACTCTTCTGCTACACTATGAATATTTTACATGGTGCTCCTTGGGAGTGTTGCCATCTGTCCCTTTTGTTTTCAGGATTTTTTATTTACAGTACTTGAGTGACATTCAGACTGTTTATTCTGGAAGAATTAGGTTACCAAAGCAGTGTCAAATCATTTCTTTGCACATAAGTGTAGCTGACAAGCTTCACTAATGACACCATTCCCATTCATTATTAGTAGAAACTGAAATAATTAAGTGTTCTAATTCACCTTGTAAGGTGTAGGGTTAAGGTTTCTAATCAAGTTAGCAGGAAAGAAATTCATATAATATCACCTAGTTTATCCTGAGTAAATATCCATAGAAGTTATTTGTGTTTTCTTTCTGCACCCTGTTGTTCTGTAGAAACCAAGGCACCACTGCAGCAGGTTCTGGTGCACTGGACTGTGGACCTTGTGATTTGGCCTTCTACATGGCACTGTAGCTGTCCAAACACAGTGTTTGTGTTTGAGATGAGTGTCAGGCTTCCTTTTGTCCTTTCTGAGGTCTTGAAAATGTGCAGGTTTAAGTTGTGTAGAGTAATATGTATGCCAGGTACTGAGGTTTCAGGTGCTTGTCTAGTTTAGGAAAAAATGTTGACTGACTTTGGCTTACTAGCAGCACAGCGTCTTGGTTGGTAGCAGCATGTCTTGGTTGATATTTAATAGGCATCAAATAATCAGTATCTAATTAGAAGGTGATTGACGTGTCCCTCATGTAAGGATGGTGCCTGCAAGCAGAGGCTGCTACCGGTGCTATCCCTTGACTTCTAAATGGCTCCTATTACCGTGAAGGCTGCCCTGAGCCAGGACTCCCTTCAGGCCTTCAAGGTACCTTCAGTGTGCCAGTAAATTAATCTTAAGCATAGACAGATGGTTTAATGTTTCCTTCACCCCTTTTCTTGAACACAACACAAGACAACTGCTCCTTCTGCACCCCCATGCCAGCCCCCAAGACGAGGAATTGTGTAACATCCAAGTGCAGAAGGGTCATTCTTCATGCTCGTTTGGCCGGACTGTTATTTCTGGTTATAATTAATTTCTCTTGCTAATTAATTAATATATTTAGACTCTAGTAATGTTGAAATGTGAAAACTTCTATTTTCTCTTAAGATAAGATAAAATTACACAGGTAGAGATTTTTAGACTCTTTGCCTGATGTGCATGTGGCTTTGCTGCTGTAGAATACAGTTTTAAATTGGATGTACTTTGTACAAAAAGGCATGGATATTTTGCCCTAAAACAGCCTGAATTCTCAGTTGCAGGACTTGCACTTTTACTGTAACAATGCTAGAAAGCAACTTAAAATACAATACACACGAAAGATCACAAATTGCTTTATGTAACCTCCTAAGCGAACAGAATAAAAATAGTTACTAAGCAGTCACGGGTGTGCGTGTTGTTTTGGGGGTTTTCTTTTTAACGTAGCTGAAACAAATGTAGTAAAAGCTCAAATGAGTCTGCATGCAACCCGGTGTGGTTTTCGGCCATCAAACATTCAGTTCTGCCTCCAGGGGCATGGTGAAATGTGATGTGGAGGGAATTTGAGTACTTTGTAGACCAAGGTGAATTAAACTTCACAACAGCAGTGAGTTGCAGAGCTTTTTGATGTTTTAGAGCCACAGAGGCCTGAATTAGCATGAACATGAATTAAAGGCCTTGGCACACCTCTCTGGTGTCCATGAAGACCCTAATGGATGTAGTCATTATTTTGCTTTATTTTTTGTCTGTGAGGATGTGTTTATTTTGTTTGCTTTGTTTATTTATTTATTTGCTGCTAGATCTGATATTTAGTGGCAATCTTCTGTTTCTAAGTAGACTAATGGTTTGGGTTATTCTTCGGATATTTTTAAGAAATGTAGGTATTTGTCTCATTTTGGTGGCCCTGTTGTTAAATTTATTACATCTGGAAACTATTTCTTCAGATAGCATGTGGTATCACTTTGCTTTTTTTTTAACCTTCTCCTTATTAACTTTTTATCTGTCTGTAGATTCTCACAAATTAAGTGTATTAAAAAAAGTATAAGCATTGTCTTTTCAATCCTTTCAGCTGACTTCTTTTAGGGGAAAACATGAGATATTTCAGTTACTGGGCACTGTGATGAAGGCAAAAAGGATGTTTGTTCTCCTGAACCAAAGCAAAATACGAATCGTCTTTATGTTAAATTATGTGTTTAGACAAGCCAGCCAGGAAGCGAATGCCATGTTTTGACATTGTCTTTTTACCTTCAAGTGCTGGGAGATGAAATAGTGAAATGGGGATCACAATTCAGTGTTAAATAGAGCATGGGAGCTACTGCAGAATTTGATAACCTTTTCTTTTTCTAACAAACTGATTCTTTCTTCTTTTTTTCTGCAATTCCTGTGTAAGAGAGATTTAATTATTCCTTCTGCTGCCAATTAGGTTCCTCAAGTTATAAATGCTTTTTTCACTATTTTTGGCTGGTTAAAGCTTTTCAAAGCTGTAGGAACAGGGAAGGAGCTAGTTGTTTTTATTAATAATCCAAATTTTATCTTTTATGGGTTAAAGGAAAAGATCTCTCTGTTCCCAGCAAACTGTTTTATTTTCTTGAGTGACTCAGCTGAAGCTTAAGAAAATTGCAGCAAAATTTGTTCTCTGAGTATACACTTACATGCTTTTTTTTCTTAGAAATTTCACTCCTTTTTCACCTGTGCTATTCTAGAATTTCACAAAATCATTATCAAACTTGCAAGACTTTGCACATGGCTTGTACAGTGAGACTTTGCCAGTATTGTAGGTGCGCATTAGTTTAAAATAGCAGCATCAATCTACCAACCTAGCTCCTCCTAAATAAGTTGGATATCGCACCCATCAAAACACTCGGGCTGGAGTCTCCTGTGTTTATTTCAAACCCGTGGTGCAGGATTTCACAAGCTTCCTGCAGTTCTGAGCAGCTGAGAACATTTTCATCTGCAAAACCTAAATAGCTCTTGGGCATGGAAGACAGCTATGACTTTAGACATACGTGTTTCAGAATCTTCTTTGAGTTCCTTGTCTTTCGCTCGACTAGAATAGCAGCATTGGCCATTTTCTTATTTTGTTAAGTTGTCACTTCAGACTGATACGCAGCTATGAAAGAACACCCTTGTCTCTTTTTTCTTTTTTTTTTTCTGATCAGTAGAGCTGTGCTTGGTTCTCCTGGGTTTTTAGAGCCTTTCAGACTTAGCATAAAAGTGTTTGTGTTCTCTGTTGCCCAGCCCTCCCCTCCCTCCTTTCCCCTTCCTCTCATCCCTCTGAGACGAGCAGTGCGGTTTAGAGGATCCTTTGAAAATGTCTCTGTTGCAGTAGTCAAGCTGGCTGCTGTTTAAAGTGTTGCGCAAATAAGAAACTGCGTTAATTAAAGGAAGAAGTTAGGATTTGCTCTTTCCTGGGGAGAAGATGCTGAAGAAGCAGTTTCCTGGATGGGACTTCCCTTTTAGGTTGTATGCCTTGAGGGTGGAGTGATCTAAGTGAATGTGTTGAATGCAATGAAGCTCAATTATTCAAAGGTTTTCAGGACTGATGTCTGTAGGATTTGTGCCCATCTAACAGGCTCCTTCGAAGATTACCTAACAGATAAAACCTGCGATTGAGTTTTTTACCTGTTATTATATCTTTAGGTTCTTAATGATCTAAGATGATTCCTGACTCTCTAGTGTACTTTGGTTGCTGGTGCTGTTGAGTCAAGTCATTCTGGAGTGATGACAGACTGAAGAAGGAGTGGGCCTTCCCCTTTGGTTTTGGGTTTTACTATTGAATATGTTTTCAAGTCATAGCTGTATGTTTGGTTTTGACATATCTTCAAGTCACATTTCTACCTTCTCAGCTTTAATATAACGTTTCTTTTTCAGCTTGTGTTAGGCTATTGCTGTTTTATTCGCTCTCTTTTTTTTTAGGTATAGTAGCAGCATATTGTGGGATGTAATAGATAGACGGTTTTATCTGCAAAACATTTAGTTCTCAACGTGTTTTTGAGTTTGCCTCTACAGGAGACTACGGCTAGGCTTTCTGCTCCTTTGGGGAATGATGGGAGACTGCAGATTGAGCCATAGCAGAGTTATATCTGGCCCAGGTGACTTGCTGGGTTTCATTTCCACAGTTGCTCTGAGGGGCCTTGGTCATCTGGTCTCCCCAGGCGCTGTACCCTGAGGAGGAGGAGGCAGAAAAGGGATTGAGGGAGGAGAGGAACTTCTGTTAAGTTCTGAGTTGCCCTATAGGCAAGAATAGGATAAAACGTAGATGCTTGCAAGGAGGTAATTCTCTTCAGGTCTGGCCAGCAAAACAACTCCGGATTCTTCAGGATGAAAATATTTGTGGCTTGTGAGACTGGGGCCAGCTCTGGCTATTATATACGACCTGCCTGCCTGCTTGAGGATATGTCCTCATGTCTAACTCCAGCTGTTGGAAAGATCTGTTCTCCTGAGGGTTACAGATGCATCCTTTTGCACAGCATTTACTAAGCTCCCACTTATGATGGGATATGTCCTTTTTAGTGAAAAACAGGAGTAACTATTTGATGCTTCTGACTTCCGTGACAGTATTTTTTTTTTTAGTGACAAAAATACAAGTTTAGCTATTTCTGTTGCTTGGACATAGTACCGAAAACTTTACACTTGGCTGCGTACGATGAAATCTTTAAATGGACAACTTATTTTTCTTGATGCAGCTACTTTAAAAGCCTTCCATTTGTTTGCAGTACTGCAGCTTGACATGAGGCAACTATAGCTGGAAATCCTGTCTTTAATTTTATCATTATCATTGTCTTGCTCTTCCCCTTAGTTCTGAGCAGTGTCAGTATGACATTGAAAAATATTCAGTGCAATACTAAGGGAACATAGATTTTTAACTGTAAGGCACAATGGCTGCTGTTGAATGTAAAGTCTAGTCTCCTGTTTGGATTATTTTGGGAGATAATCAAGGAGTGAACAAAGTCTCTCAATACCTGAGGTGCTAATAGTTATTTTGTCCAGCTTTTCTTAGCAGGCCTGACTATAATTACTTGTGTTCAGGCAGCTTATAGTATAATTGCAGCTAGTTAAGTCTAATTTTAACTTCAAAGTTACTGTTGACAGAATAATGCCGTAATGAAAGGAGAGGTAGCAGAGGCTGGTTATAACCAAAGTTTAAAAAATAAAAAAGCCAAGAAAAGCTTGATAGAAAAAAGGAAAAACAGGAAAAAACAGCAAACAACCTCCCACACACCAGCCTGTAACTTTTCCTGCATGTTTAGTAGTTATGCTTTAGGTTTTTCCTGGTTATGTAGTCTATGTTCTGTTTGAATGTGTGTTGGATCTGCAAATTTTGCAGGTTTAACTTGTGCAAGGAAATTTTGAGTAGGTCTTGGCAAGGGATGATTTATGTGTTCAGTTGAAAGGTAGAAGCTTTGTGAATATTGAACTGAACCGGCTGATGTCTTGGAAGAGGAAATGTGTTTTAAACCCAGCTCATTTCATTTTAAGCCATTGTAGTACTAAAGAACTATGGTATCTTAAGTTATGGGATTAAACTTGTAAGGTCCTTTTTTGTATGCAAAATGTTTTTTTTTGGGTGTAAGCATTTAAGCTTGAAAAAGCAGATTGAGGGATATAGGTAGGTGGGTACTAAAGTGATAGCTTGGCCTGCACAAAGAGCCCGATTCCTGCGTTCTGTTGTTTGTCTGCAGCTGCCTTAAAAAAAACTAAGCCTTTAAAATTAGACTTAAGCACATATGCAATTAGTGGGTGTGATATGTAAGCAATGGCCTGCACCTGCTGTCAATAAAATAAACCAGAACAGACAAGAGCAAATTAAAAAAAAAAAAAAGCTACCAGAAATACCTGAATTCCTATCTTAGAACTAGGTATCAAGGCCTGTAAATGTAAAAATAACTTTTTGTGTGTTTTACATTTTAATATTTAACTAGGCCTTGCTTTTAAGGTCTTTCTGCATGTTTCTCTTCAAGAGCTCTTTTTTTTTTTTTTTTTTTTTTGTCAGGTTAAGCTTGAACGTCTGATGTTCACAGTTCTACCCCGCTAAAGTCTAAATAAATTTGCGTGGTGTTGAGAGGACCTCGTGTCAGGAAGAATGCTAAGTATGAGGAGAAAAAAAGCAGTAGTGCGGGAAGCACCATGCAGGCTAAAAAATCATTGCAAATCATATTCATGGGTTTCAGTGATTTGGAGAAATTGCTGTAGGTCTTTTGATAGCCAGAGTATTGGTGGGCGAGATCTTCTAGCACTTGGTAAGTTAAAAAGTGCACTGTGACAAGGCATTGGAGTGACGCTAGTGTAGGTAGTTCCTTGCAGATTCCTGCTGGATTTGGCCCACCACTTTACTCTTTTGGAATTTTTTTTGTGGGAATGAAACATGGAAGCACAGGCATGCTTGCAACATATGTCTCCAGCTCTTTTGTGCCAGTGTTATTGTGGCTATGTTTATGTGCAATAAATGTCTGGTGGAAATGTATTACTTGATTATGCCAAGTTAATGGGTATCTAATATTTTGTTAATGGAGGGGTTTAGAGAGGGGAGCTCAGCTGCCCAGAGCTTGAATGTTTTACTACTTTGTGAGAACATCAGCTGAGACATTTCAGGCTCTTGAAATTTCCATGTGGAGTCCTTAGTGCTACATCTCAAACCTGTTCCTTGCATTTGGAAGTTATATGGGTTGGGGTTGTGCTTCTGAGGAAGACAGACAATTAGTTCAATGATCTGCTTGTAAAGTGGCAGGCTTTATTCTGGTGTTTTTGCTAAAAATAATTGTGATGTTTTAAATATGAATGCTTTTGCCTAAAAGGGCTAAATGTTAAGATCTGCGTGATAACAGTTAGCAGGAAGGTACTAATTAATGCTTCATCTTTGATTCATCACAGCAGAAGTAGCTAGAGAGCTTTCATTAGCCTATGGTTCCTTGGTGTAATTTAGTTTTGGGTTTCATACAAACATTAAAATGAGGAGAAGGGAAATTGTTTGCAGCTCCTCTCAGTGACACTTGCATGGAAAGGAAAAAGAGGACAAATATCCTGGCACGGTTCATTGCCGCTCTGAAACTGGTGCAGCTTAGGCTCATTCACTCTGTGCAGTCCTCTGTCTGGGTGATGTCGTGCGCTGGGGCTTTTAATTCTTTTCTCCCTTAGTATTCCTCAACAGCAAGTTATTCTTGCCTTCTCTCCAGCACTCTCTCCCCCCCGCCCCCAACTTTTTTTTATGTGATATTCCTGCTTCCCAGATTCTAGCTCTGTTGGTACCACATTTTTTGGACCTTCAACACCAAGCTTTATATTCTGAACTTTATTTCTGAACTGAGTTGAGCTCTGTATGTCTGTTTTTTATCTGGGATCACAGTAAAATGAGCAGCTATAAGGCCTTTTCTTTGCCCTACAGTGGGATTATCAGGTTGCTCCATACTAGGAAGCTTTTGAAGTCTTCTCCCTAGTTTGTTGTGCAGTACTGAGTTTTTCCATCTGGTGCCTGCAGCCAGTTGTTCCTGCTTAGATGCAGAACTTGGCCCTGCTAAGATGTCTCCTGTTTTTTTTCCACACTGTTTTTTCCATTTGTTAAGATCATATTGAAGTATAATCCAGTTTTCTAATATGATTGCAATTTCTCCTGGTTCATTATCTACTAATTTAATGTCCTATTCCTTCTATATTGCATATTATTGATTAAGATAATTGTATGAGGCTTGAAAGTCATATAGGAACTTGCTTTGCTGTCATACCTTTCTATTGCAGCTCGTATGAGTGCGGTGTGGCTTTTCTCTCCTTGTGCACCTACACTACAGTAGTTTGATAAGATGCTGCTTCTCTAATTGCTTTGCAAACAGTATCCTACAGACTGCTAGTGGCTTTGTAGTCAAAATACAACTGTTTTCACTCCGTATATTGGCCACTGCTTGAAATAAATGGAAGCAATAGTTTTATGTTTCATTCTAAGTAGCTAAAGTGTTAAGAAAAGCACCACAAAGTTTTGGGAACCCATCAAATGTGGCTTTCTGCAGAAGCAGGTTACTTCAATGAATGTATCTCAATTAAATTTAGATGTCACTGTAGCTTGCAACTGTTATCAGAACTCCAGCAATGCAGACCTGCAAGCTCGTTTCCATAGAATTTATGGAAGATTTTTTAGCATTTCCTTGACAGTTGCTCTGTATTAATTGCATAACTATTAGATTATGTAATATAATAATGTTTTATGCCTGTGGATAGGCCTTGCTTTGATGGCAGTAGTTTCCAAAATGTGATAAGGATCATTAACAGTTAGATATATCTGCACGTGCTGTGTTACTCATTTACGAAGGAGCTAGCTTGGGGTTAGAAACAAAACTTTGACAGGAATTACTTCTGTTCATCTTTCTCCGTAGCATAGAAGGAGATGAGGTGCTCAGCAGCAACATGTTTCGGGCCAAAATCTCTGGTGCAGATCTGTGCTCCTTGGTTATGTGCGACTTGTAGCTCAGAATTCTCCTCATGTCTTTTTCTGAAACAGAACTTAAACTTGCCTGTCAGAAGCAGATGATGGGTTTGCAAAAGCTTGGTCAAGGTTGCTGTGCTGCTTCTATCGTACTTTGTCGGGAAGCTGCTGCAGGGATTCTTGAATTTATTATTTTTAAATTAGATCAAGGGATGTTCAGATACAGCACTTGCGTGGCTTTGCTGGACTGCTGCAGTCATCCTTCAGTGCCTCTTTTTACTTGCAGGTTTTATGAGCTTTGGTTTTCTCTGTTTGACAAACAATTTTCATGTATTTGCTCCCAAGGTAATGTGTGTGTGAGCTAAGGGAATAAGGAATTTCTCAGTGTGCTTCCCTTCAGAGGAGCCTGCATTCTTGGCACCACCTTATATGAATAATAATAAAAGAATAAACCTATGAGAGGATCTCCATTTTTAAGACTACTCATCACAGTTGTCAAAATACCCATATCGTTGGAAATCCAAAGTAGAGGCTTTTATGACTGGGTCCGTCTTATCTCCCTTCTCTCCTTTGATGTCCCCACGTGCTCCCCCCCGCCCCCATAGTTGTGGTTGCGTGTTCAGCTGCTGCACGTATCTATCATATGGCCAACTCCCCGAATTTATTTTGCTCATATGGCTAAATAACTTCATCCCTGTGGCAATTTACTTGAATAAAGAGTCTGGCAAATGAAGCTGAGCCTGAGGATACAGTATGAAAATCAGTAGTTGCTTCAATGAGCAATTACCCAGTGAAACAGTTATCAGCGAGAGGAAGAGGCGTCCAGGCTTTCATAACTAGCTAATTCTGCGCACGGAGGTTTACCTCTCTGTAACAAAAGATTCACAATACAGAGTGCCTTTGAGTAAAAACATTTGAGAAGTTTAAAATCTGTGTCTGTCTTCTCCAAAGGACTATTTCTTATTCCTGCTGATCCAAGGCACTGGCCTTTGCAGGGTGCTGTGCATAGAAATGAGCTTAACGAGCTTTCGCTGACTCCTTCAGCCTGCTGCTCTCGTTTGTGCTACGTTTAAGCCAGGCTTGCTGTATTGCTAATGCATGAAATCCTGTTAGCTCTGTATCGGTCAAAGCTATGTTTTCATCCAGAGTATTTTTGGTAGTGATGGGGCCAGATGCGCATTACAGACTGCGTCAGGGTGTTTCTTGCGCCGTGAGCACGTCTCTACCTTCTGCTAGGTATCGCGTGCAATTCCCACAGCAATAATATTTGCCTGCTTGTGTGAAATTGTGTGTCTGACTGTGTGCATTGTCTTGCCTTGGGAAATGGAGAATGGTGTCTTGTAGCAGTTTTTAAGGGTAGAGTTTTGGAAGGGGGAGAAAAAGAAAACCCTGGTTAAAATCCTCCCAAATCCAAGCTCCCACACGGTTTCAAGAATTTCTTCTTGTGAAATCGCTGTGTTTCATGACGGCGTTTTCCAGATACACTTGTCTGGCAGAAGAGAGTTCCCTGGGATATTCACTGGCATATCTTCTCCATAGCTGCAAACACGAGATTGACGTTGCAAGTAAATACAGTTCACCCGTTGATTGCACGTCTTGTCCTGCAGCATCCTTGTGCTGTGACAGGCCTATTAGGAGGGAGTCGGAGGGATCATCCTGCCCGTCAGAGCTGAGGGCCAGCCTGCCAGTTGCCTTTGTTTCCACAGCCTCTTTTGGCAGGTACATAGGGGAGTCATGAAATTCCCTCATTAAAAAGCCGCGTGTGTCATAACGCTGATGTGACTAGAACAAAGCCAGCTCCCTGCCTTGGGACTCCTCGCTGCTGCTTGGAGCTGCTGCTTTAAATTACAAAGGTTGTTTCTCTGCTTTTGGTGTCTTTAGCCTAGCTGGTACCTGCGACTCCCATCAGATGTTTATAAAAATTATGGTGACTTTCTGTAGCCACGAGAGACCTCTTGACTTCTACTGTAGTGGTGGTGAACTGTTCAGACCAGCTCATCTGCCAGTTTTTCCCTTCCTTATGTCCCTGCAATGCTTTACAAATTCCCCAAATCCGTTTTGCAGATACCACTTGTGCAGTGTTGTGTTACAGCTGTATTGAAGTAGCTGCCATGGCATCACCTTTGCTTTCCTGGTCTGGGGATAGGCCATGTCAGGGCTTACCAAGTCCAAGGCAGTTATTCTGTCCTACAAGTTAGGAATCTTATGACCATAAATACCTGCAGGACAGTCACAAAGCTTTGTAAATGGTGCCAAAAATCCATGTATTTCATTATATACACGTTACTCTTTTACGCTTTTTTTTTTTTTACTCTTTTTTTTTTTTTTTTTTTTTGTCAACAGTGAAATAGGAACCTGATTTAAAAAAAAAAAAAGTGAGAGAGAGAGAAAGAAAGAGTTAATTTAGGAGAAGCTTTTACATTTGCAAAAGATTAAAGATAGTTTCTATTACGGTAATATTCTGGCTTCAATTGCAATGCACCCCCACTTATAAAGTGATTCTTGCTTCTTTTAAAAATATTCCTTGTTATGCAGTTGATGGAATTAGAGCCTAAGCCTAGATATTGGGATTTTGGAAGACTTACAATTTTTGCTGAGTTTATAAACCACTGATGCATCCTGATGTTGAGAGCAATTGTTTTTCACAATAAACTCAGATTTTTGTATTCTTTACGTTTTAGAATTTTAACCAAATTTAGTAGGAAAAATAGCTATGCATCTCTTTCTTACTGTATTGCCACCTTTAAGTGCACAAATATAGTCACAGCAAAAATGAAGACAACATGAATTTGTATCTGACATTTCATAGTTGTTAAGAAAGGAGTTAGTCATGTTGCCAACAGAGCAACTGGAGCATTTTATCTGTATGAGGAATTTAAATGTGATTATATTGATGGTTCTGAATACAATGCCCTAAATTATCTCAAAATAAGAACTTTGTAAAGAGCATTAAAAACAGCTTAAAAGAGAGTAAACGCAATGTGCCAGTGGAGAAAAAGAAATTTCACCCTGCTCATAATGGCAAAGGGCACAAAAATGATCTCAGAAGAGGATGGAAGAAATATTGCGACTCCCACCCAGAAGCCTGAGACCACGGCAGTGACCGCAGTGAGGTGTTAGCTGTTTGCTGGGGCAGGCCCTGGTTAGTAACTTGCAAAATGGAAGGGAAGAAGATTCTGCTTAAGGCAAAAGATCACAGGAAGATAGATAAGGTATCTTAAGTGGGAAGGAGTGCTAAAATGTCAAAAATATTTTTTTGCTGTGAACTGTAGGACAAAATTACAGTACAGGAGAAAGTTAAGCTAGTTGGGGCGATGAAAGCAGAGACTTTAAATTCTGCCTCAAAAGAGGCAGAAAAAAAGACATTCTAGTATCTTCTTATCCTCAGAACAAATGCGCTCCTTATAAATTATCAGATATACTAATTAATGGTTAATAATAGGGAGCTCTTTCTAGAAAACATATTATGAAACTGTGTGACATACGGTTTGTCCTTAAAAGGCTACCTTTGGTTTTTTCCTTTCCTCTTGTTTTCATTTGCCTCCCTTTCTTCCCTCTCTGTATTTGCTTTGTGGTTTTCCCATAGCTAGAGGGGAGATTGTTGTGATTTAATACAGTGCTAAGAATGAGTAATAGCCTACATGTTTAGACCTTCTCAGGTAATTTGGGAAGATTAACAGGTTTTAGTTTAACCAGGTGTGGACCACAGAGCAAAAGCAGAGATTTTTACTTCACTCCTGAGCTTTAGAGGCTCCTTGGCAACAGTATATGGCTACAGTATTTGCAGGAAGATGTGTGGAACTTAACAACACCTGAGAGTCCTATCACCAATCAAGGGCTAACAAAGTGTCCAGCTCTTGGAGTTCAGAAACCAACTAAATTTGAAGGACAAAAGATAAATCTTACAACCTTAAAAGATTGTCTGAATTCTTGGTAAAGTCCTCCATCCTTTGGTATCACATTTCAGGGATGAGGGCAGTATTGGAATGTAGTCATATCTTCTGAAATAAAATATAGTCAGAGATTGTGAATTCTAAGGAAATGTGCACTTAAAAACTATGATCAAGTGTAGCAATGCCTTGATAATCTGTAACAAGTTAGCTCTGGTACTGGAAGATTTTTAGTAGCAATGCAAAGATTGGTGTTTCCTGATTTACTGTATTGCTTGGCAAGTTTTGCATGCAGCAGGGTTTTGTGGGTAGAGTGTGGCTCATTTCTATGAGTTGTCATCCTGCTTTTTATGTTAATTGCTTTTGTGAGTGTCTTACCTTCCTTGGAATCAAATTTGATGCTTCATGGAAATTATAGCTCCTGTTAACTGATAAAAAATGGCCTTGGTAAAGAAACTGTAGAATATTGGATGTACTAATCTTCATAGAGATATGAAAACTTGAGGTTGCAAGTTCTGGCAGTGGTTTGTTGGGTTGCTTAAATCATCTTTTTTCATCTGTAAAATGGGCTTCTTTAGATTTAACACAATGCAAATAATGCAAATCTGGAATGCTTCAGTGCATGTTAGTAAGCTGTCACTTGAAGTAATGAGTTTAGTTTTGATCATTGTTGATGAATATTATTAAACAGTAATAGATGCAAAGAAATGCTGCTGAGATGACTAAGAAGATGGATAAGCTATTGAAAGTAAATTGAGTTTATTACAGAATGGCTCAGAGCAGTAGGGATAAAAGAGTATTAACATATTTTAAAGCTCCTTGATAAATAATATATTGATGTGATTTTTATTGTAATGTTGAAGTGGTTCTGGAACTATAGTTTGTCAGTTTGAGTTCCGGGGAAGGTTTTTCTGACGCCTTTTAAATTTGCAACATGAAACTTTAGATTTGTGTCTTTTATATCCCTAATAAAGTTTTCCCCCACCCCCAAGTGTGGTGCAACTGAAACACACAGCTTTGCACGACGTGACCGATATCTAAAACCCTGTAAATTGTTGTAAAATTGGCCAAGCAGTTATGTGATGCATTTATGTAAAGCAACTGAGTCCATCAGTGCTAGGTGAATTGAGTAACCACCATCCTGGGAAAAATTCCTCATGCAGTGTAGATACGAAGGCTGTATTTGTAAACCACGCATCAAACTCATGATCAGTGCACTTTAGCTCAGCAGCCCTTTGATAACAGAAGCTGTGTACGTATCTGGCCTTAATCCTACGAACACTTAATTCTCTGTGTAACTTAATCTCTGTGAATGGTCCTAAGTGAGCCAGTACTGCGTAAGTGTTTGCTGCATTGAGGTAGAAACCTTAAACAAGAGGCACATTATTTGATGTTCAGTGAAATATAGCTAGAACAATGATAGTGGGGCCCAGTCTGGGGTATTGCTAGTTCTCCATCTGTGTAGTTTCTAAACTCATAATCTAAATTGATTAATTTTGGGACATAAATCTTTGGTCTCTTCCCATTTATATTTTCCCTTGGAAATGCTGCAGTTTTATTTGCTGATAAATTGATTTATTTGGATGATAACCCCTCTTTCTTTTTGATTTTTGGCATGCAACTGACAGGAGTACTTCTGCAAGGGAAATCTGTTGAGTCAGCCTATATCTTGGGAGGTTCCTCCATCATCACTCCAAAGCAAAGACCTTGCTGCTGGCACTTGCTCAATGGGCAGTCTCTAAATGTTTGAACCGATGCACAAATATCTAGGAACTTTGACAAAAAGAAATGAATGCTGTAGAAGAAGCTCGTTTTATTCATGGGACCAAGAGTCTGCTACAGCAATCCTCATGCCTATTGCAGCCTTAAATAAGGTCAAAGAGGAACTCAGTGACTTTGTTTATAAATAGAGGACATTTGCAAAGCTGCTGAATAATTTCTTCCAGGATTTTGAAGCGGAAGTTGCGCAAACCAGTTTTCACACATGACTCTGTAGGGCTCATGGGAGGATAACAGAAGCAATGAATTAATGTCCACTGTGTTTCAGTTCCTAAAGAAAAGTTATCTTGCAGTGAGGAATCATCCTCTGAAAGAAAATATGCTTAGTGCCTTTATGGCACAGTTGTCATTTTGCTCTGCTTATGGTAGGAAAAATCTTAAGCTTCAGAAGATCTTTCAGTAAAATGATGAAATTAAGCACTTTTCTGGGGATAAAATTAAACCTTTGGATAAATATGCGGACTTCTGTGCAGAGGAGTCTCTGCAATATGAACACTTATGTACAAAAATCATTATTCTTTATATTCTGTCTTCCTATCTCTGACTGCTTTCAATTACTGTTTCATGCAAGGAACCAGCTTGTTCATTCATGGTGTTGTCATGAGTCATAACAAATCACATAAACAGTTTAAAAGAAACTTAATCCCTCCCCTGAATGTGGCAACAGTAATGGCAGGTACTTCAGTCTCTTGTGTGTATATATATATTTTTTTTCCTATTTTGTTTTTACTAGTTACAACATAATGTCAGTTAATGTGAGGTGCTGGAGAATGGCTTACTTTGTTCTCTTTGGAAGATGGGATACGCTTGCGCAGATGTCTGCCATTATAGGCATATCTGCAAATGTGATTTCCACTAATCCTTATAATCGCCACAAAGGCGGTAGGTTCTTCGAGACAAGTAAGAAATAGTCTTTGGTGACATGTGATTGCAGAGCATGTAAAAGAGAAATGGGGAAAATATGTGAGGATGCTGCCGAACTTACAAACAGATTTCTGTAAGTGAAAGAAAAAATGCTGTGAACAGAAAAACATTAATAATCAGATCAGGATATTACAATATAATTTATTGTGAAAAATTTAGCTACTAAAACATGCTCCTAATGTTTCTTAGTACAGATTCAAAGTTTATATTGTCACAGTTTCATCAATGATTCTTCCCATTGCAATATTAGGGTCTACTGTATGTGTAGCACATACTATTGAAATATGCGTATACTACAAATGTTTTTATGTGTGTCTCTTCAAATATTTTTTCCTGCTTTTATAATAGTTGCAGTTTCTAAACTTTGCTTAGGAATGAAAGTCAAAATTTTCAGCTGGCATACCCCCATATGGACATTTCCTAGAAACTGCTGCAGTTTTCTGCCTGTGCATGAAGTTGCTGGCATGCTTTGGAATTTCTTGTGTTTTCTACTGGGATACCAATTTCCCCCACCTTCTCACTGCTTTCTACTAATCCCACATTCTTGTTCAAAGCAGCGTAGCTGTGGCCAAGGATGGAAGGATTCACTGACTTCTGTACCTCATCCACATTCCTTAAAGTCAGCAAACCTTTTTTTTTCTCCTTACAGATAATCTCAAATGTATTTTTCTTGAGCATCATATGCAAGGTAAGCAATTTGGAAACATAACTGGAAGGAAAAAAATGTACACTGGAACTTTCTGTGAGTTCTTAGCTTTATTCCACATTGGCAAAATGTTGGATATTTTTCATTGCTTCTTTCCATTTTAATTTAGAATGTGTTCTTTCTTAACAAGATGCATCTCTGGTTATTTTCACTAATGACAGTTGTTTTGCCAAAACAGACTATTCAGCAAATCAAGACTGGTTTAGATGGAGAGAAAAAAAAAAAAAGTCTGGAGTTGGTATTTAGCAGTAAAGAGCCTACTTTGGCCAAGTTTTGCTTTGCATTTTGGAAGTTTCTTGGACAACAAAATACTTGGGTGCAAGCCTAAATGAACTAGGGGAAGAGAGTTAAAAGCAGGACTCTCAGTCAAACAGCATCACCAAGTTATGTTCTAGCTCTTGTTACTCTATGTGACTGTTACTGCTTTTCTACACAGGGATTTATCTATTTGAAAGGTGTGCTATTTCCCATCTATACTCTGGTTCTAGCTGAGTTCTTTAAAATAGTAGTGTGTTTTTATTTAAAAAAAGAAAGAAAAAAAAAAGAAAAAAGAGACTTAAGTATATATTAATTTTGTCTTGGAAGCTACTCTGATGTGTATCCAAGGCCAGTACTTCTGACCACAGTATGATGCAGTAGGAAAAAAATAAGATGTTAGCACGCCAGAGCTTTGCAACCCACCCTTCTTTTGAAGTGTATTAACATGTTTTAAGTACATCTAATGTGCATTAGACTGCAAAGTAATAATCATGTCTTTGCAGGCTAATTAGACTTCCTACTCCTGCCTATTTGGAGTCAACAGACATTACGTACTGTTTACTTCATGGCCAAGCATGGCAAAACAGAGTCAGGAGGATTAGACAGAGCCTTGTGTTTCCTACGTTCACAATGGAGCTGAAGGAGAGAGGTGTATTTTTCTATTTAATTTTGATACCTTACTGTGTAAACACTCCCTAAGATGAGATGGAGACCAAAGCAAAAAAATGCAGCCTTTACTTTGATTAGCAACGGATTTTTGTAATTTTTTGAGTTCTGATTAATTTTTAATTTAATGTTAATTTATTAATTATATTTTGTGAGTAAATATTTATGTCTATCCTTCAACTAGTGACCATTTTTCTATTGAATACGTATATTTTTAAGTGCAAGTTCTGTGTTAAAGGGAGCCAAAATCATAAAAGACTCAATTGACTGATTCTTATTTCACTTAACTTAGTAAGCATAAAATTAATAATCATAACATCCTAATATATTATACTTCCTTCCCAAAGGAGCTTGCAATTGATCTACAAAAGATTAAATTATTCTGTCTTCAGAAATGACAGATCAATCCTGTAGTGCACTGCAATGTTCCTTATTGGTCCATAAGAAATGTACGTGCTGGAAAGGTTCAGTCTTCACAAACTGATACTTTACTCTCCTGCAAATATGCCTAGCAGTAGAAATAAAAGATAGTTATAAATTCTTAATCAGAACTCTTGAATGTGCCATTAGAAATGCTATTTTCAGCATAAATTCTGTCTTTAGAGCCAAATAATTCTCTAGAATGCTGACTGCATTCATTTTGCTTGTCTGGTTGGAGCTGGTATCCAGTGCTGCGATGTGATACTCTAGTGAACAATCTAATCTCCCCTCTGTTTTAACTCCTTCCTCAAGTATTTATCTGCCCTTTTTTTTCTGTAATTCTGCCAAATTTGAAGACATATTTCTATATTAATATGCATATTTCTGTAAATACAGAAGGTTTGATCCTGAAGCGTGCTAATGCTATAAATTAGATAATAAATGACACCTGTCCTGAAAAATGGACACAGAGTGAGGAACAATATATTCTGTTGAAATAATTTAAGAAGGCCTTTAGGCAAGGGTGTCTGGCAGACTTTACATAGCTTGCCACAGAGTCTAAGTCTTACAGAAGAAGACACAAGAACACCATTAAAGGAGTACACAAAAGATAGCTCATTCCACACAGCACTCTAATTATCCAAATATTAAAAAAGGATAAATTGTGCCTGAAATTCAACTAGTACATGGCTCTAGAAAGTCTGAATCAATCCTTTCTTTACATCACTGCTCAAACTTACAATTTCAAACACGATTTCTGCTGGTGTTAAATTTCAGCTGTGCTTTTGACTTGCCCCTCACCATTCCCTAGGCAGATCATGTTTATTATAAACACTTATAATAAACTAGGGTTTAAACTACACTTCCCCACAGAATTTATCACTGTGAAAATGAGAAATAGTCTGCAAACAAATGAGTGTAATAGGAATCTCATAAAGTTAAATGATTTTAATATACAAAACATTTATAGAAAAACAAGAAAAAATAGATTAATCACAGATAGTAGGCCAGTTTATTTTGAAATGCAACAAATAAGGAGGAGATGTAATTGCCCTTCGTTCTTCTCTTTCATGACACTTAACTGGGGAGCGGTAGCTGTAGTGAATTATGTATGTGTATGGAATATATTAACGAATATAAATGAGAAGGCATAAAGAAGGGTTATATTAAACTTATTACATGTACAAGAAGAGGGTGACTTCAAGAACATGGAATGATTTGTTCTGATAAAGGAATACAGCATCAAGCAGGGGTGAATGTATAGCATTTTTCACCAGTCAAGAATTAAAAACTCCATTTTGTCATTGATGTATTTCTAGTTCTTATATCTGAGAGAGTGCAGGTAATAAATCTGTGTAGTGCCACATGTTATGCTATAAAATAAATTTTCAGAAGTCTATGCTGCTTCATGGCTTCTAAGGTATTTGGAAATACATGTGCAGATGCAGAACAGCTTATATTTCATTGACATATATATCTTAAATCTTGTCTCTTTTCAAAATGTAAGATGGATGCTAGTTTATCTGTCTACCAGTTTACCTGATGCTGACATTAGCTATCTGCCAAGTGTGGCAGTTCCAGGCAGAAATGTCCATATAGCTCTATGCTTTTCAGAGCAAGGAGAGGAATTTTTCAGATATATGTGGTCTATGAAAATTGTCATTGTAAGTGCAGGAATCTTACAGAAAGTAATATATTTATAAATTCCCGTGTCTTCATAGTTGCATCAAATGTTTGATTAAACATTTTCCATTTTAAAGTCAGATTTTTTGTTGTTACATTAATAGTCTCCAGCCCACTAATAATTTTGATGCCACTGTTATCTTTCTGCAGATAATTTTTTTGTGTGGCTGAAAATCAAATGTTTTCTTCATTTGTTATTTCACCACACGTATTGATGTTCTAGTCCCAGACCATAATTTTTCAAAGGTGAGTGGGGGGGAAAGCGATGGAGTGGTTCAGAGCCTGATCCTTAGAGTGTTTTTTTGGCAGACATGTTAAAGCAGAACACTTCTGTTTATAATACAAACACTTTTTTTGTGTTTAAAATCTAATAGTGCTATCGTTCATGAAAAATGATTAGCTGAGTGCCTTCCAAACAAATTTAAATTGTTTCCTTGCTGCTTATCAGAAACCTAGAGGCAATGTGCTGTTTTCTGGTGTTCTGTTCCCAGAGGAGAAAGAAGTGTATAGCTGCAGCAAATATAAATCTGGCAGACATTGGACATGATGAGGGGAAAGGAAGTGCATTAAGTGTGTAAAGTTGAGTAGTGTAAATATCCTTTTCCCTCTCCCCATGCTCTTTGTTTGCAGTAAGGAGAAATTTTGGAATGCTGCTTAAGTTCAAGTGAGAAGTGCTACTAGAGCACGAGTAGCCATATCTAAGTTCTCTTAAATACTGGTAACAGAGAAACTGTGGCAGCTTGGATTTGAGCGTGGCTAGTTCTGATTGCTCATATAGCAATTAAAATCCCTACCAGAGTGCTTCACTGCCATTGGTACCGCAGGTTGCAATAGTCTTTCCTAAATTACATTTCTAACCTTCGGCTCCAGGTAATAATATCATGTACCCCTTCAGCAGCTCTCCAAAGCTCTAATCTGCAGGAGATGCCTGAACACCTGTTAGATTTAGAATATAGTCAATTCTATCTCAAAAAAGCCTTTTGTCTTTTAAATAAGAAGAAAAAATGAATTGTAATTACCATCTGTCACATGAAGAAGTAGACAAGACAGAGAGTTTTACCACCAAAAATATAAGGGATTGCAGTTTTTTTTTCCTGAATCCTGTAACTTGCATCTGTAGTTATCTCACCTTCAATTTTGTGTGACACTTCTGATGCGTAGCACGGGCTTCCTGCCTGACTTTCTCAGTTGCATAGCATTATGCTGGAATTTACTATCTTTTAAACTAAAGTTTAATTTAACTGGCTTTGTCTGGACTGCAGGCTCCTTTTTATAATTAGTACTGCAGTTCTAAACAAGATACACTAACACTAATTTTTTAGGAATATATAAAAAGCAGTGAACACATGTGATTTAATTAGAAACATTGCCAATGGAGGCACTGACTGGAAATGGTAGATCAACTATGAGAAATAAGCCACTTCGTAAAATTTATTGTACGCTGCTCTTTAAGTCTCTTCTGATCGTGGAGCTGTGTGTTTGCATCTGTTTCAATCTCAATGCTGACGTCTTAACAATTACAGCCTTGTTAAGCTGATGAACAATATAAAAGCTTTCTCTTTCAGCATCTTCATATCACAGAGCATTTCACAGTCCTACTGGGAGGGAACAGTTGTTCTTGCTGTAGTTATTATTGACTTTTTGCTGCATGAAGCCTGGCACTCTGCTGTTTTAGGTAACCTAATATTTCAGAGCAAACTCAGGGCTGGTTCTGTATGTTTTCTATTGTTATAGAATTATGCAGTGAAATACATGAATATAATGCCAATAGTGATACAGTTTAGTGCTGCAAATAAGGCCTCTATCCAAAATCAAAAAAAAAAAAAAAAAAAAAAAAGGTAGAACATTTAGAATTTCAATGGCCATTCTTCACCTCTGGAATGATTTTCATATTTTATCTCTTTATTATTTAACCAAATTTTAATACTTTGCAGCATTTTGGTTCTTAAAAGGTCAGATTAATGAATAGGTATAGATGTTGTGTCTAGACAAATTATAAATGTCACAACAGAACAAAAAAGTAAAAATAAAACAAGATGTGTATACACATCCCATGTTTCCAGTGGATTGTTATGAAAAGAGCAAAATAATTAAAGCATTGTGCTGTCTATAAAATTGTTTTCCAAATGGAAGACAGGCAGTACATGCCCATATGAAACAGACTGCACCAAGCATTCTCATTAGTGGAAAAAAGCTGCAAATCACTTGCAAATTGGCAAGTAGGTACTATAAACAAAGATTGTTTAAAATAGTGTAGTCAATTGCTGTGCTGCAATCCAGCCACCTACAAGCTCTTCCAAAGGAAATTCCAGTTCTTAAAAAGAGTTCCACCAAAAGGAGGAACAATATGAATCTACATAAATTAAAGAAAATGCACCCTGTATTTCTCTCTTTCCCTTTCCACCTACTGTCAAAAACATATCTTTCTACATATCTAAAGTTTCATACCCATCTCTTAAATTGTACTGTAGGAAAAAGAGCAGAGATAGCTCTAATGCCTTAAACCACATAGTAGAAGATTGTATGTCATTGCTGTTGTCACAGTACTTCTGGGAAGACCAGAAGAGAATAAGGGAAAAGTACTACTAATGTTTTCAGATTCTCTTAAAAAATTGATGCTAAAGTGTCGGATTGTACAGATAAGGAAGGTGTTCTGATTTCCCAGGAGTGCTTAGTGTTATATGCTTTACCAGTGGAGCTGTGGCTAGAAAGCAGAAATGAAGGTAGCTCACCTTCCTACTTCTGCCCAGAAATCCTTCCAAAAGAAAGAAAGGATTACACAATTATTGAAAGCAAGCAGGGGCACAAGGAGAAGTTCACAAAGTGTGAGTACACAAAGAGCAAACAGATTTTGGGAACACTATAAGGAAAACAGGGACTAGACATACAGTAGAGCACATAGCTAACAAAAAGAAATTTTCACAGCCATGCAAGGGATACAGTGCAGAGCTCATTGCTGTTCTGAAAGCTACAGGAAATAAAGATTTTGCACTTCAAAGACGAGGGTAGACAATAGAAAAAAATCTGTTTTCAAGCCCCTTTGCCTTCAACTAATGCATCCAACAGACCTAAATATCTGCATTTTGAGCCACCTAGTTATAGTTTGCATTAACCAAAATGCAGTAGTATTGGTAGAAGATCTTTCTGTGGTTTTCAACATGTTACTTCCAAGATAAAATTTTGGCAAACCCCACCTAAAATTTCTAGTTGACTTGAGATCCTATCACAAAGTCCAATAGCCCAAAATCTTACAGAACCTGCATTGTGAAGATGTTTGGTAGAGGTACTGTTTAAATTTTATTCTTCCTTACTAGATGAGGAACTGGTGATCGGTAAGAAGAGATAAGGTAAAGATTTAAGTCTGCTGAGGCCAGAACCCATGTCTGATGGTACTGCAGGAGCAGAAGTCAGTCAGAGGGGTCAATGAGGCCCCACTGAGGCAGCTTCTTGCACCCAGCATCTGGCAAACTGATGCTGCACTAAGACTAGAGCAGACATGTATGATCATGAGAAGGTGCTCCAGACAGATTCCCAGGAGCAGTCTGGGGAAAGGGATTAGCATAGGCTCATCAGGACTATGGAGCATTTTTTTTAGGCATAACCACTCTGATGGCTGAGACTTCATTCACCATAAGCAAATAAACTTGGGAGGGCAGAGGAAGAACCAGGTGAAAAGAACATTTGTGCCTTGAATTCTGACCCTATATAATGGGAAAGGAAGACTAAAGGATGCTTGCCAAAGCGGTTCTGGAGATGGGTATGTTATTGATTTTTCTCCATAAACATGCTGTTGGCTTATTGTTATGTTTTCCAAAAATGAAAGCCAGATTCCTTCTCTTCAAGTTTTCTTTGTTTATATGCCAGTATCATTCATAAGACAGAAAGGAAATACAGAAGTTGCGTGGGGTCTGTTTCCGTCCTTCATTTGGTGTGATTGAATTAAGTTGCGGTCTATTTTCTTTCTCAGTAATTCTGTAAAGGAAAGAACAAAAGTGGATGACAAAGTACCAAATGCTATAAATGGCCACAGTAGCCATTAAAAAAAAAAAAAATCTTTCAATCAGTTGATGGCCATTTTAGGAAAGTCTAGGTATTTTATTTCTGTGAATTGGGTATAAATACTCCCAAGCTGTTGAAGGGGTTGTCTGAAGAAACACTAGCAATCACTAACAACTAAACTGGCAAAGAGATACTGAGCACTGTTCAAAAGAGATTAAAAAATCGTGATTCACAGTGTTTCAACTTATTTAGAGCATTTGCAATAGACCTACCATATTTCAACAAATAAGGGGAATACAGTTATTGCTACAAAAACTGGATCACAAAATCCTGGTGTCTAGGTTCAGGTTTCAGTCCAAATATTAAAAATTACTTTTCTTTTTCTGTAGACTGTTCTTACAGTTTTCACTAGTCACATGCTGTGCTCCAACATGATGCTTCAAAGCGGGCAACAGTACACATGCTTCTTGAACTATTTCCGGACTGTGAAGAAGAAATACATCTTAGAGATAATCTACATTTTTGTCTGGAAAATCTGACAGATCTGCAGCCAGATTTGATTGCTCAAAACAATATATAGAAAAAAAGAAAACAGAATTAATGGTATTTTGCAGACAGACATTGAACATGGTCAAGAAAGACAGCTAATCAAAATTTTCAAAAATAAATGAAGATTTTATTGTGCTTTATTTTGTAGTATCCTACCTGAGACTTTTTTCTTATGAAACCATGGCCATGCACAGTGGTTAGTCACTTTAAAACAATTTCTTTAGGAGTAAAATGAACTCTATGAGTTCAAAGACAAACTCTCTGTTGTTGGGGTTTACTTTGGTCTCCCTCTGTAAATGTGAAACATTGTATGCCTGTTTGCTTGAGGTACGGTTGTGTGTATATTATATATAATATATATAATAATAAGGGTGTATAGACATAAAACCTGTGAATCATTAGTTTATAGTCATGCTGATTAGATAAAGCCTTACGTAAATGTTTACACCGGGAAACTGCACTTTCTTGTCTTAAAACATATAACAGGATGTGTCAAGAAATATATAACAAGTTCTCTGCTTTTGAATTTAATTATTCACTTTACAGCTCATCATTTTGTATTTAAAGTGAAATACCATATAAAAATATATTTCATTATTTTGAGAAATAGCCAATAAACATGACATGGCTTGTGTAATATAATACATATATATACATACATATATGCATAAATATGTATATACATACACACACACACATATGAAAATAAAAATTAACTGACTTTTCATAAAAAATAAGTATCAGTTTGCAAGGAGGAAGATTTTGCCAGCAGGTTCTCACCTGGTGAAAGCAGGTCTACAAATGACATTCTTACAGCTCACAAAATCAACAGAGAGTTAGCCCCTCAAAGGACCTATTACTTCATAGCTTTGCTTTCAGCTATGATCGCAGCTGTACCTGAAACTTCTGAAGAACCTTGGACTTATCTTTGCCCGGGGAGCAGCATTCTTTCATGTAGGAAGTAGGTACAGCCTGGCATGACAAACTGCTGAGAGGGGCATGGCCGGGGTAAGAGAGAAGAAATTGTTTGCAGCAGTTTGTAAATACCAGAGGGGCCTTCCAAGCTGTCTCACGCAAAGCCGTGTTAAATATTTTTACTTAATTTATATTACTTGGCAATAAATTTCTAATCACTGATCTGGATATTCAGAAAAAGGCATCAGAAAGTATTAAATGAACAGCTAGGGAGGCACCTTTCCTCCTCCTTTCCCCGAGCCAAGTCCAATTTTGGGTCCAAGTTCAGTTACCTCCCGCTTTGCAGCCTCCATTTCCCTTGTTCTCACTAGACGTTGCCCTCGGCCATGCCCGTGCACTGCTGACAAGGCTAGGGCTGGTGCAGATCAGTTTCCTTCTACCACACGTCAACCTTGCATCGTTGTGCTCTTCTCACCACACTTCACTTCTCGATCTCCTCTGCTCCCGCACCGGTGCCTTGAGGGCTGTGGTCCTTTTGCGTTTCTCTGCTTCGAAGTGTTATCTCTGGAGGAGAAGGAGCCTCTGGAGGAGGTTGGAGTGCCTCTTTCTGTGTGTGTGTCCCCAACGACACCCCTTTGAGCTTACCTCCTATATTCACCCTCATGGTTACTGCTTTTTTCTAAACGAGAGACTAGAGACAATGCAGGTCCCCCTTGAGGGCTGCAGTCCTGCTGTTGGAGCTGGTTGGACCCAGTTGGGATGGGCGCACGGCATCTCATGGTCTGTTCCCAGGCAATGCCCCTTGCACCCCCACTGCCCAAACCTTGCCAGTTACAGCCAATATGTTAACCACAATGATTTTGAACAGCCGTTATAGAGAAATGAAACATTACAGTTAATAGGTCTGTAAGTTAGAGGAGAGCATTTCACAGAGGACACAATTCTAAAGAAATGGTAAGATAAGGAAAACAGAAAGGAAAATGTGATGAATTTGTGGAAGAGATATGGGAATTATCTCATCTGGCATTGGTCAACATACAAGTTGGCACCCACACCAAGCTTCTTGTCTTCACTCTTTTAGTCATTGCATCCTCAGCAAGTAATTCCTCCCCTCTGATTATAGACCTTGAGAAGAAATGTAATGACTATTCTACTTCTCCCTCCCCTAATGAATGAGGCAGTATAAGTAAGGTTAGACTGAACATCAAGCTTTTAGATAGTTCATCCAAAAGTCAAATAATTTTCATCAGTAGATGAAATGATATGTTTTTGTCAATCAGTTATAAAACCCACAGTGTTCTCACAATGGATCAAATATCCATTAACATTGTAAGAAAATACATGATTTAAAAACACCAAACTTTTCTTTGGTCATAGTTTATTTGCTTTGCTGTGTTTCCGGATTCTAAGCCACAGAGCTATGCTCCAAATTTTGCATAGAAGTATATTTCCATAACAGCTCATTTTTCCAATTTCCACAGAGGTTAATTCATTCTCCTCTAATAACTGCCTACAGATTAGTCAAATTCTAGTAATGTTTCTTTTGCCTGGCACAGCCAGCTTGCCTCTCCCATATAACAGACCTATTTTCAAACAAATTTTTGGGGAGCCCTCAGGGAGAAACTGGAGTCTGAGGCAGGCATGGATAAGAGGTAGGATGAAGGTAAGAGACCATTGCTTGAACAGAGAGCAATTTGGTTTACAAAGACAACAGGGAGGAAGGACTGAGGTCTTGACAAGTTTGGAAAATGATTCAAGGCTGGCATTATTCTGAGCTCCCTTGAACACCACACGCACCAGTGGTGAGATGAGCTGGGGGGTGACAGCACAGTAGGGTGGAGAGGTGAACCCACGCCATGATGGGGGTCAGGAGGGAAAGCAGGAGGCTGTTAAGGGATGGGAGTGAAAGAAGATGGAGGGCACACCATATTAATATGATTTATCAAATTTGCCCCAGCTTGCTGCTTTCTCTTGTTAAGGTATGAAGAGCCAATTCAGTATACATCAATCAGAGAGCAATTCTGAAAGTTTATTGCATCATAGCTTTGCAAGGGAAGACTAAATGGCAGATTAAGCAGCCTTAAAGTATGGAGAAATACAAGGATAAAGCATTAGATAAGAAAGCAAGCTCATTTTTTGTTAGACTGTTATTCTCATCTGGATTTCCAACTTTACTGTGGTCTTGAAGATTGGACCCACTGCACTGTGCAAGACTTGTTTTTATTACTTCAGTAATTAAAATGAGTAATAATTGTATAAACTACAGTTAAGGTTATAAACTATAATATATTTACATCTATTTAGACAAAAGTCATTCTTAGCTGCTTTATTCAAATAGTATTTTATTTGAGCTGGTGCACACTCCAGCACACTGTTTTTCCATGCTGTTTTCTGAATACAGCACTCTTCTGTTTTAGTACACATCTGTGAGTTGTTATTTTTAATGCCTCTGCAGGCAATAAATTAATAAATTACTAGTGTATATACAGTATATCCAGGATCTACAGAAAAAATAAATATTAAGAGAGCATGTGTATACATACATACACGCTCAAAGATATCTATCTTTGCTCATGATACGGAAATTTTCTCCAGAGATATTCTATACTTCTTGTTGACCCTATAGTCTTTTATACTAACTACTCTCCTTGTGCTGTTGTTTCTTGTGAAAAGCAAGCAGAAAAGAGAGAAAGAGTTGCCGAGGAAAAATATCTCAAGAAAAAATCAAAACAAATCTCTTGCATTTGGATCTGTTGTGCATTTAAAGTAAAGAACTACTTAATGTGAAAAGACGCCCAGGTTGGAGGACCTGCAGTCTTATCAAGAATCATAAACTTGTTCTACCAACTAACAAAAGCAGAGCATGAAATATTGCTTCCAGTTTGCCTGCAGCAACTTCTGCCCAGCTAACTGAAGTTCAGTGAAGTTCAATGATTTAGGCCCCCCTAATTTTAAAGATGACTTCTTTAGTCATTCCATGGCAAGGCAACTTGAGTGTATCACAGTATTAGTTTCTTGGGGTTGGGTTCAGGGTGAGATGAATGTGTTACAGTAAAGACATTTTGTAGTTGTGTTTCCCAACTGAATTTATTTGATTCCCAAGAAGAGTTAGTGGGAAACTTAAAATTGTATTTTCAAAAGAAAAAGCCTCAGGGGTCCTTTTTTTTCAGATGCCTAAACAACAAAATGTAAATTTCCCATATTTGCACTGGTGAGACTGGTAAAGATGAATGTGCTTTCTGGTTTGGAAAATGACCAATTCCATTCTGGAAATTCATATTCTTGATGAACTTTCTTTCCTATGAAACTCTCGGTTCAAGGTTGTTGATTAGTAAGAAAAAAAATCTATTCATTGTATCTGATTAGTAAGAAAAAAAATCTATTCATTGTATCTTCAAGAAAAAAATACCAGTGTACCATAATAATCAATGTAATGTACAATAATGTATGTATATTTACTTAAGTAGAATGTGCTTGAAGACAAAAATAAAGTTAAATCTGTTGTTCTAAAAAACCCAGTGGTTAAACACTTGTAGTACTTTATATGATAATTTTAATATACGTCTAGCCTACACTAAGAAAATAAAACAAGGTCTTCAATTCTGGTCTAGTATATAAAACATTTATTTTTAAGTTCATTCCCTGTTAAAAAAAAAAAAAAAAACAAATCTAGTGTAATTCAGAAAGCAGTAGCACTTAGCCAAATTATAAACGTTAAAAGTAATAGATGATTAAAAGAAACATTACCAGAATTTTTGATACATCTCCACAAAAAACAAACAAACAAAAAAACCCCACTTTAATTAGCACCTCCAATGTGATCTTCATTGATAGAAATCCTGCATTCTCTTGCAAGAAATTGGATGTCTTATTTATCTTCAATAAAATTGGCATTCAATAAACAGTCCTTGCTTGGCTCTTAAAAGGCGGAGCAATGGCTTCTTTATATTGAAGAACATATCCAAATGTTAAATTTCAAACTATTTCTAAACAAGCACTTAATGAATGGGCAGGGATGCCTGGGCGTACACATAAAATCCAGTCAGGAATCTTATTTAAAAGAATTGTCTCTTGGGGTCTAGAACAGTTAAGCATTTTCTTAAATGTTTCTGTGTTATGTTCCGGCTTTTGCAGTATAAATATATTAGAGAATATTTAGAACTGATTAGTTTCCCACAAATGTTGAATTTTTAAAAAAAAAAAAAAAAAGGCAAAAAAAAAACCCAATCTTTTCCTTGCCTTCTTTCCTCTCTGCTTTTTTTTTTTTTTTTGCCTGAAAATTATTTTGGGGAATAAGAAGAGTTATAAACAAAGGATAAGCAGTCCTGTCTCCTCCAGGAATTATACATTCTGAATTTCTTTCTCTCTTTTACTGGCAAAGTACTGGATACTGACACGGGTATTTATCCTGTGTAGCTCCTTACAACTTAATCTAAAGCCTGTTGAAGGCAATGGGAAGCTTTCCTCTGAGCTCAGGGGGAATCAGCTCTGATTGATTGTGTAAGCAAAGCAGATTCACATTATTTACACTGGTGATTTCAGTGGAAGCTCTAGTTGAAATCAGTAAGCTGTCCCAAGATCCAACACTACAGCTAAAGTAATGACATCTTAAGTTACTCTTATTCTTTTAACTGTATTTTAACAAATTAAATTTTGTTAAACGGCTGCCAGAAAAGCAACAGATAACTCTCTTCTGTATTGAAATTTAAGACATTAAGAACAATTACACTATTGCACAATTGCATCTATTGCTAAGCAGTACTGGACAGATCCTAATGATTCTTCTTGTTTTGTCTTCTGAAATGTTTATATCAGTAATGCAAGGTGGTTCGCTACCTTGAATGACTTGGGAAGGTAGTTTATTTAAAAAAAATAGTTTTTATTTGGAGATTGTTTTGAATGCTACAGGAACCACTGTTCAGATAAGACCATGGGACAAAACCTGGAGAGTAGCTTAATAGATTCTTTTCTCACTACTGTAGTAAGAATTTGCGGTGTTTGGGCTTTCCTGAACCTAAGCTGTTCTGCAGAATTTCAGACTTAAATCATACTGACTCCTGAAACGAGCTGCATTGGGAGCCATTCCAGACAGGCTAAAACAAATCCTGTTCCACTCTCCTCCTTAGCTTAATGGATGCCTGCATTCAAGTTCGTAACAAAAAAAAGGACAGGAAATGAAAGAAGAATGTAATGATTGTAAATTCGTGGCTTTTAATGATTTATATTCTTCATTCTTAACCCGTAGTGTAGCTGGGATTATCTCCATACACATATTTTCACATAATATCTGTGTGCTACATAAAAACACCACTTGAGGGGAAAAAAAAAGTTTCCAGCTAAATGCTTAACATGTTTTCAAAAAATGCTTGTTTACAGTATAAGTAATCCAAGTCCAAGTTTTGCACCATCTTTTTCCACACCCATTTCCTTTTGATCCTTTTAATAAATTTAATACTTCCTTCATATTTTTAAAGTTTTCCAATTTAATTTGTTGTTTTCTCTCTGTACCTCCTCTTGCCTTCTTTTCTTCTCCCACAGCTATGACTTCTCTTGTCATTTTTTCATTCTATAAAACTTTCCATTTCCCTTCTCTTTGTTATTTACTCCTGCTTCCACCTCTTTTTGGTTTTATCCATCCGACCTTCTTTCACCACTCCTTCTTCAACGCTTCTACCTTTTTTTTTTCCACCAGCCATTTTCTGAAATGTCCTGTACCTTCTTAATCACTCCACAGACTTAATCACTCACCCTGTTCCTTGGATGGCAGTTTGGATTTTGCAGTCCCCATTGACTACGTGGGTCTTACTTGCTGAGTTGATGTGTGAAATTCCAGCACAGAGTGGTGCAGAGGGGAAGCCTCGCATGCCGGGGGGCAGAGGGATGACTAGGAAGCCATTTTTGCGGTCTAAAGACAAAGTACTGTTTCCCTTTTCATCCTGCTCCAAAACTGAATTAGGCAATAGTGGCGGAGACTGGGAAGAAGAATGTTTTGCAAGCAGAGAGAGCTTGCACTCTAATTACCTAAACACAGTCTTCCTTTTTATAATAATATGATATATGAAATGTCTACTGAAATGCTAATATTTCCAGCATACTATTTCAAATGTCCTAGGACTGTTATTTGTAGAAGGTATTCTAATGTTACAGACTCCCTTTTCATGGGATAGACGCTGTAGCCTTTCCAAGTCATCCAAATAACGTGTCCCATCCGTAACCTGAATGGCATTTACCGAGCGTGAGAGTCAAGGTAGCACTCACCACATCGCCACGCACCTCTCCACTGAGATTTTGCGTAAAGATCCCAAGGCAAATGTCCAGACTTGGGATGTTATAATGGTAAAACCAAGTCACAGAGAACTGGAATCCAGTAAGTCAGAACACAAAAGAACCTGTCTATTAGATCATTGCTTCAGGGACATATTTGAGCTGCTGAGTCACTACCTCTAACTAGTCCGCCAAATACCTCTAGTTTGATAAATTACTTACAGTATTAACATTGTGAAATTAATAATCAGACCCAACATTTGTGAAGATTTCCTTTTATATTTGGAAATATATATATGTATATATGTTCACAATGAATTAGGCAAAGTTTAGGCATAAGAAGACATTTCAGCATTATAATGAAAATAGCAAACAAAGAATTACTGTATTTTTAAAATTAATCTTTGGGGATTATCAAAAATATAAACTAAGATCAGCTGTTCTTTTACTAGCATTTATTAGGAATTTATTATTTAACCTTTTGCATTCTCATGATTGCTTATTTCTAATGAAAATCATTTAAAATTGCAAAACTTTGAACTTCTATCTGTATTTACATTAAATTCAATTGCTTCTGTCACTGTTTGTAGTAATTTATTTCAAAGATTAAGAGAGTACATATCCTATTAATAAGTATCTGAATAGTTTTTATTTCTTTTACCTGAGAAGCAAGTATATGAAATTAACATATGCAATAATGTAGCATTGAAGTAGCAGCAGTTCTCATGATAAGCTAGAATTTAAAGTTGAAATATGAAGTGCAGCACAGGAACATGACATTAGTCATAGTTCCTATATTGTGGGATCTGCCATCTCCTGTTTGCTCACAGGCAAAGTTTCCTCCTTGCTTCAGTGAGTAACATGTGATTTCTTCTCATCAGCTGGAATTTGTTGTGAGTAAGCTACTGGCTTTTTCCTGACTCTAGCAGTTTTACTGAGAAATTCTGCACAGTATCTTCCTAGCCACAGCCCATGGTAGGTGAGGGATTGGGTAACTTATTACCCTTACATTTGAAAACCTCATAACCTTCAGTGTTCTGACTGCCAGAGATACAATCCGAAAGTTTATTTTGTGTAACAAAATATAATGTAAAACTTAGGGGAGTAAAATAAACAGTCTTCAGATCTCAACAAAAAAAGAGAAGGAGACACCTTCACTGAGAGGAAGATTAGCCCAAACAAAAATGCAAAAATATTTCCCAAACAAAAATGGAAAACAGTCCTTAAAAATGGTCCAAAAGCTAGAAGTGAGGGTTTTCCTTTCTTTCTTTCTTTTTCTTGTTTTTTTTTAGTGAAGAGGTTTGACTGATTTATTTTTTTCAGCATACAGTTTGCTCCTTTTTTATTGTGTTTGAAGAACTTGAATAGAATTCAGACAAATGACTATAGAACACAGGTATGTAAAAAAGTTTGGAAGAATGAGAGAAGAAAGGAAAAACTTTAAATAGTAAGAAGAAAATATCAAAATTTCACACAGAAAAAAATGTTTTTTTTTTCTTTGTATGTTTTTCTGTGACTTATCAAACCTTGATTTCAAGTTAGAGAAGTAGGCATTCCTTGTACCTCTCCCACACCCCAAATGTTTCCTGGTCTTATGTAAAGATCATAAGGAAACATAAGCTCACCTGTTTTTCTTACACTCTCTCTCTTAAATTAAGGAAAAAGACACAAACTCCAACACTGAAGGAGGTTAGAGGGTTCATTTCTTCTGAGGGTTTGTCCTGTCTTAGGTCATCTTATTGTCTTTTATTGTAAGAAAATAGAAAAGAATACATAAGTTTTTGTAAATAATCTAAAGGATATTAAAGCAAAATAAGTGTGACTTGGGCTGTGAAAAGATAGATGTGCTTGCATAGTCTGCAAACATGCCCGTAATTACTCCCTGCTAAATGAGAAACTCATGGCACTATATACGTGTTGCAATTGCAGTAGGTACCTTCTTGCCTCTAAGATGAGTCATAAAAGAACTTAGCTACACCAAATTAAATTGAAAACATGCATTCTGCTCAGCTTTTGCAATGAATTAAGAATGTTCAGATGGCAGGCTAGGTCTTCCATTACAATCCTGAATTACAACAGTCAAAAAAGCTGGTATGTGTTTCTCCCGCTGTGGTTTATTTCCTCTGTTCTGCGGCTGTTCTGTGCAAAGCCACCACTGATATCTCTCTTTATCCCTCAAAATCACTAAGAAGACCTTCTCTTTCTATTTATTTTTCTCTTAATGGAGCTCTGGCTTTACTTTCTAGTTGTTTTAATTGCATAGGTTTTTATGATTTTATGTTCTATATGTAAAAGGAAAAGAGAAGACACAAAAGGAGTGGATTCCTAAACCATCCTCTGGAAAATCAAAGTTTCTTTAAGACAAATACATGCTTACTTAGCAATTCTGAACACATCTTGGCTCAGCTAATGACATCCCTGAAAGTAAACAAATTATTATTTATTTTAGATAAACCACTTTTCCTCACCATTTTTTCTTTAGTTGCAGCCCCTAACAAGAATATTGTATCAATCTAACATCAAGTAGGAGCAAAATAGGGTGGTTTTAGTTAGATGATCCCATTTAAAGAGAGGTGAGCAGAGGTATTATTCCCAGAGTGGAGCTCAGTGATTTAAAAGCAGACATATAACAATATATATTTTGATAGTCTTTCTTTACACTCATTAAGGACACACTTTTACCCAGTGTTGAGAGTCTATACATATCCTGGTAAGAACTGGGCTTATTTGTAGGATCTGAGGTGCTTATTCTCTGTGCACTATACTTAGAACCAGTAAACCAGTGAGAGAGGGGGAACAAGATATGGGAAGGGGTTGACAGGAGAAAAAAAAATAGTTGAGGAAATCAAGAATCACTATGGAGAACTGCATTTGCTTCCTGCATCTGCGATACAATTCTTTAAACCAAAAAAAAAAAAAAAGGATCAGCTGCTGTATTTCGCCTTCCACAATAGTTTTTACCAGGAGAAAAGGTGAGCACTCACACTACACCTGTGTTAAACAGCAGTATGTTCCTTCAAAATATATAAGTGCCATAAACATGCCATGAAAATCATCATTATAACATTTAAGGAAAACTATAAGGTCCAAGAATATCATGCTGGACATATATGAACAACAATTTAAAATGTAGTTTTAAATTAAGTATCATTTGAGATTTTTTCTTTTTTTCTTTTGTTTTTGCTCATAGGTCACACACTTAAAGGGAAGCACTCTTTTTTTTAATTAACTGTGTCTTGTATTAGTAGCGACTTGGTAGTCTCAGGCACAAGTTCAATCACGTCTCTGAACTCACACCAAACACTGTGCTATTTAGTTCAGCTTTTAAAGGGTACCTCGCTCATTCATTTTAGGAAACTGCAGGCTGCCAGGCCAGATGATACTCGTGCCCATCCATTAGAGACTGCAGGCTCAAGAAACAGGCATGTTTCTTGCTTGTACTACAAAACCTGTAGAAAGGCTCTTGCTTTCTGTTGACTCAGAACAGATAGTATATAGTCATGTAACTGATGCATATGCACAAACAATTGAATTATATTTAAAAAATCAGTTCAAATTCTCACCTAGCTTTGCAACAAACGTTGCAGTGTAAATAATTCAATAATATATTGAAAGCGTATTTCCTAGAATTGCAAGAATCTTTCTCAAATCTTGAAAAAAAAAATGCAATAGGGCCTTAAAATAGTGCTGTATAACTCTTGTGATTTCATCCTGAACACACTGAAAAGTTCTAAAAGAGAAATTGATAAGTTTTAAATGTGAAACACTGTAATACTTTTTTTTCATTCTCTAAAAAGTCACGGGCAGTTTTTATTATCTGTACATGTTTATTGGCTTCACATTACAGCTCTAAGAATCACAAGCTTTTCTGTTCTGACAACTTTTTTTGAATGAATGTTATGTTTGTATTTAACACCTAATTTTCATTTTGCATGAGATGATGATTATTTTATGACATGGGGAGAAGTTAATTAATCATGACTAATGTGTAGTTATTTCCATTTCTGTGTCATCCTGAGATTTTGTTACCACTTGTGTGGTTTAAAAAAAAAAAAAAAGATGAATGAACTCATAATATTCACTTTGGTTTTAGTTCTGATAAGCATCCAAATATTTTGATGCTTACTCAGAGCTTATCCGAAGTTTCCTAGGCTCTTGAATCTGCAAAACTAGTATGAAAACTTAGACAGAGAAGGGCTTTCCTCATGAGGCTTCCAGTTGTTCCACTAATGGAACCTGATGGAAATACCATTAGGTCAGATTTTCTTCCGATGTTCCAAATCTTTAACATCTGGACAGAAACCGGAAGTGAGAAATCCTGCCCAGAATTAGTATTATAGGAAAAGCTGGATTCTAAAAATAGGGCAAGTATGACTGTTTTTTTTATCTTTTCCAAACTGGTTAGCCCATGACTAAAAAAAAAAGTCAAGAAACCAAAATCAGAGCAGGATCAGCTTAAATGGTCCACAAACAATAGCCTACATATCTAAAACCTTGTCCTCCTTAGAATTTGACTTCCTGCTGAATGGTCTATTTGCAGCAAAATTCAAATCTGGTAACATTTGAGAAGCTTTCGGGGATAAGTGTTTATCCTCATTCCAGTCAGGTATTTAAAAGTCACATGTGTTTGAGTAGTGAGCTGACTGGAGGCAAAGGTTATCTCAGCTTTGTACGTAAAAATCTGTGTATTTACACTGCTTATTAATATTCTGTGGGAAAGGGGAGACACTAGCCATCAATGCTATCTTCTTCAAACAGATCTAGTTCCAGAGCAAATCTACAGTGAAGTCGAGGGGCTAAAGCTGGTGTTAAATTCAACAGATCTCACTGAAATAACTGGCAGCCACTCAGACACATTTTGGGGTGAAAGAATTGCATAGCTTAAAATGCTTTCTACACTCCTGATTGATATATACGAAGTTCAAAGTATGCTGACTCTGTAGAAATGAATGGTGACTTTCAACGCAGCTGATTTTCAATAAACTTGTAATCCTCTATATACTGTGCTTCTTTCCACTCTGCCGTGTACTATACCAAGAATCGTAAGCTTTCACTGCTTATCCTCTAATTTGATGAGCTCTTGCCAAACAGGTTTATCTAACAATTCAAATACCAGAAACTAGCTCAGATCAGACCACTCATCAGTAGTCATTGCTGCTACCAACATTACCTTACAAAAACATCACAGCAATGAAGTGCTTCACCATGTAATGTGAGCATTAATCCAGGCTAATTGACCTGAACCTGGGAAAAAGTTGCAAAGTTTCTCTTTTTTTGTGAGAGAAATAAAAGTGCAGGAAGCCTTTATAAACAGACAAACAAGAACTTCCAGTTCCTCTGCTCCCGAATAGAGTTGTATTTAAGAGCATCAGCACCAGTTTGCCCCAGCAGGCTCATGTTTAGGACCCCCAGAGTGTTTGCTCAAGGGTGAGGAATTGAAAGGGGCTCATTAAGAGAGAGTGATTTAAAAATCGAAATGTTTTGTGACAACTGTCCAGATGAGTTTGCTGCCCAGTCTGTCTCTTGCTTTGCTTGAGATCACAGACTCCACAACCTTTTAGAGTGCAATGCATAAAGGCACTGTATGTGTCACGCTCTCAGCACTTCATCAAAGACATCTGGCACAAAGAACATCGGTTTTAGCCATTGGTACTCTCACTGACAGGAAGCATTTCGTAACCTAAGCTTTTATGGACATGAAAATATACAGAGGAAGTATCAATGGGGCAAAGATATGAGTACATATTAGCCCTTGAGCTTCTGATTATGCATTTTAAACTTACGTTGGTGTTACAGTTCACTTATGCTTGTCTTCAGAAGATACGACATTAAATATAAATGCAATATGTCAGTGTAAGCACATGGCAGTCACTCATTACTGACTTTACTCTGTCCCGTTTCTTTTAATTCCTTTATCTGTTCTCACCTCCTCTGCACCTGAAACAGAAAGACAGGGGTCTTATAAATAAGGAAAAAGCAGGAGAGAGAGTAGGTTTGCAGAACTTCTAGCAGGTCCTCAGAAGAGTTGGGAAGTTCAGTTAGGAAGCTCAGACAGAGTCTCCTCCAACTATGCACCCAGGCAGGGGCAACCAAGGCTGCTCTGGGCTGGAGAGTCTAGAGGCTGACTAAGCAGTTCTGAGTGAGGTGGGAGACCCTAGAAAAGAAGGAATTGCAGAATTTTAAAGATTTATTTTAATAACTAGTGAAAGTCAGTGCTTGCCTGCTCTACCTCAACAATCTGAAGCAACACTTCAATTACAAATATGAGGAACAGCAGTTCACACCAGTGCAGTTCCTTTACCTTTCAGATCAAAGCTCAGTCTTTTATCCTTTAAGTCAACTTCTGGAAGCTCACCTTCTGAACTCTGAAACCCAGCTGGGGATATCATGATAGGAGAATGGCTGGGCAGAAAGCCAGGAATGGCTGTAGACTGCAAAGCCAAATTTTGTCTTTGGACTTTTTAAGAATGCATATGATCTTGAATTTTCTTGATAAGTTTATAGCATTGCACTATTTATTTTAAGCTTCCTTTTTATTGTTGTGGGTTCAAGTGTTTTCTCTTTGTGACTGCTGCAGGCACTAAAGTTTTAATATTTGTACTTCTTTGCAAAATAAACACAGATTTTCCTAAACGTGATTGATATAATAAGGAGGAAAGCTTCAGAATAAAAGTTCCAAGGAAAGTCCTGTATCTCAGATATTGGAATAAATTGCTGAGATATAAAAGATGAAATTTCACATTATTCTTATGCAACATTATTACATTGCATGAAACATAAAGAAACCATCCTAATTCTAACAAAACATATGAACAAAGCTATAAAAATAAGGGCCTATAAATTACTTACTTATGTAATGTTTTACTAAACTTAGCATATTCGTGACATATATTGGAATAGCACAGAATAGTGCATCCCTGTCTCTAATTATTCACTTTTCATAGCTTGTGGTTTAACAAAAATAAGCATAACACAACATTGCCAGTATAGACAAAGAAAGATACGAACAAAAAGCACTGCTCCCTATTCTGTTGGAGACCTCCACTATTGGCCTACATAAGGAATGTTTCTTGGGGGGAATTGTAGCAGTGTCTCCCAGACTTCAGTGATTTTTTTTCCTCTTACTTGTATTTTGCAACAGAGCACACAATGTTAACCTGTGACAGGTCTTGTAAGATAGACTAAAATCTCACTCTGTGACAATGAACTTGAAATCTCTTTAACCTACACACACAAACTCTCACTCTTGCCTAAGTGACAGTGTAGCATATATCTGAGGGCAAGTTTCCTCAGCTATGACAGTAGTAGTGGATTTATTTTCTCAAAATTACAAAGGGAACATATACATCATTTATGTTGGCCTTGAAAGCAAGTATTCATTCTTTAATCAGAAAACAAATATTAATTCTTTAATCAGTTACAAGTGGTGAATTCTCAACTTCTTGAACCATCTTGAACTAGTACCATGCTGTGTTAATACGAATTAATGTGTTATGGTAATCAACCACAGCAAGATATATCTATGTCTATTAAAGGGATCATTGTACTTATAAAGAATATGTTTCAACAGTGATGTTGGACCTCACAACTGATGCTCATAAGATCTATTTCAAAAAAGTAGCCCTCTATCTAAACCCATATCAAGTGGTTTCACTGTTGATCAAAGGTGGATGTGGCACAGTAAATTGCTGCCAGCTAATGACAGTCATGTGCAAGTCAACAATTTGTTGTCTGCTGCTCCTCAGAATTGAGATGATTGAGCAAAGTACTGTTTTGTCATCCAGGAAATCTGCAGCACACATTATCCCCACTGGAAAGCATAGTTATTTCTTACCAGACAGAATTTTGTTTTTGAAATCCACAAGTGGCAGTCCTTATGCTGCGAGGAGAAAGTTCCTTCAAGGAGCTGCTATTAGAAGCAGTTGTCCTCCTTGTTCTCCCTTGCAGCAGGGTGGAGCTGTGCTTTGATATAAAATGCCTCCAGTTGTGTGGTTTTTGACTAACAAAATTTAAGCCATTTGGTTTGGAACCATCAAATATTTTCCTCAGAAGCTTTTATTTGGGATTTGTTCCTGCTACAAAATACAGTTTCTGCTGTTCTGGGTAGCAATGTGAGAATGGCGATCATCGAGATAACATATGATAGCAAGTGGAGAACAATTATTATGGGTACAATGAGAACATAACTGAGAACAATTATAAAGATGATTAGCTAAAAAACAGACAGCTCATTGAAAGTATGGCAGGAAAGAAATTCCGTATTTTTTTCAATCACATTTTTTGTGTGACTCCACATTCTGCAAGTGCAATCACCTCTACAGGCCTTCCAAATAGGGAAGAAACATGCAAGTTTCCAACATATGCAGAAGCTATGCACTAGACACAGCACTAGTTTTGCACGAAGGTTGATGCAGGTTGATATCTTCCAGATGCACTTGACTTACATGCATATCACATACACAGTGATTCTAATATGCCCAGGAGGTACTGAGCTTCATCTGCAACTCACATACACAGCAAGTCCTATACATCCTGTATGCATAAAATTCGTTGTGCATGTGATACGAATGCAATCTGTGCATGCACAGTAAACTCAGCTGTCTACAAACTGACTGTACAAAAGCCAGTAAGGCTTATGGGCACTGATGCGAGTCCCATATCCAGTGGTGCCACACAGCGCTTAGGCACACAGAATCCAGAGGCAGGTTGTGCAAAACCTACTCAAACTACAGTGCTCTTAAATGGAGAAATGGGCCTACCTCCTAGGATGTCCTTTGTGCTGCCTTCAAGCTGCAGTTGGCCACACAGACCTGGCTGTGTCAGGCAAATTTAGCAGCAGCAGCCCCTGGGCCCACGCTCAGTGCTATAAAGTCACAGTGAAAATAAACCTGAGGGTTTTTGTTTGTTTTCTTGCTTGTTTTAAACATAGATAGTAAAAAAAATGACTATAATGAGTGAATATTAATGCTCAGTGTAAAGTTCATGAAAAATTTAGTGACGTTTACTTTTTTAAAACGGCAACTCGGCTTTCAACCGATACTGTGTGCTGACAGCTTCATTGAACAGTTCACTTTGCCAACTTTCTCTTCCCGCAGGCCTCACGATCCTGCCAGCTGAGCACCAGGTAATATTATGAAAATGCTGGACCTCTTTCATGTCTTGCTTTTTGCAGCCTTTCTCATACTATTGCTTCAGTGATTTCACACCCCGTCGTAGCGCAGCGCTGTGTCCTGCGGATGTTAACTGAGTACAACCCAGGGTCACTGGCAAGCAGCACAAACTGCCATCGTCCCAAAACGCTGCACAGGTGCGCGCCGCGGGCCAGCACTGCCCCAAGAACTGCACACAGCCCTGCAGCCCTCACAAAAGCGGCCAGAGGAGCACTGCTGACACCGGCAAGGTTGAGATGGACCGTGAGCCAAACCAGTGTGTCCTCGGGGCTTGCTTGTCTCTGCGCCATGCCAGGACTTCCCTGGACGTGCCTTCTGCCCACTGCCACCCCAAGGGCAGCATGTTGCATGGATCAGAGAAAACAGCTTGGGGTCTGTGCCTGCAGGCCTGGGACGAAGCGGTGAACTGAGGGCCCCTATGCAATGTGTTTGCACCCAGCTGCCCCTCGGGTGCAACGGGTACTTGGGAGATGGTGTCCCCAGACCGTGCTGGGGCTCCCTGGAGACGGATCCTGGGCCGAACCAGAGTGTCCTCGGAGGTGGCTTGTCCCTTGGCCGTGGGACAAGGAGCGTCCGGGACCACCCTGGATGCGCCTTCTGCCCCGGCCATGCCGAGGCCTCCCGGGAGTGCCATGTCCCTAGGCCACGCTCCCGGCTGCTGCGGCGCCTCAGGGCCCGGCCCCCCGTCCGGAGGGGCCCTGAACTCCGCGGGGCTCGCGGAGGGGCGGCGGGCCGGGCGCGCGCGGGC
>JAUBNY010000836.1:226336-249354 GCA_032275445.1 Crypturellus soui
TTTTTTTTTTTTTTTTTTTTTTTTTTCCTCCTATGTAAATGCTTGATATTGGTATATTTTTGGTTTTTAACATCTCTCCTGTGTAGTACCAGATATTATGATACCCTCAAGATGAGGACTCTTTAATGTTGCAGTAACACAAATTAGGAGAGATGCGTCTTGCTTTGATCTCAAATTTGCATAAACAGTTTTGCCTAGAGAGGATGAGTGGATCTACTGTTACACTTCAAGAGGTTGGCTTTTTTGTGTGCTTCTGTTGGCTGCAAATTTAGGGCATCCTTTTGGACACTTTAATTTGAGAGGTGATCGGATTTGAACTACTTCATGACAAGATACTTAAAGACAAACTAAAAAGAAAACCTTCAAATCAAATGAGAGTACATGGGGATAGGTATATTTTTTTTTTCCCCCAGATTCTCTTTCTTTTCATATTTATGCACATATTTTCTTTATGAAAGGAGAGTAGACCGTAAGTGTTCAAATAATATTTTCCTGCTTTAGGAATTGAGTAGAAGAATATTAGTCTGTTGGGTTTTTCCACTTCCAGTCTCCTTTGGGCTGCTTGGGATGGGCAGTAAGGTGGGAGGGATGTTTTTGATGGAATTTGCTTTGAGACATTTTTTTGCCTGGGGGAGGAGATCCTACTTTTTCCATTCATTTGGGAACTGATAGAAAAGCTTGAACTGATCACATCAACTGACAGTCATGATGCTCAATTATTGGTTTTCTTCGCACATGGAAGTAATCCAGGAGCTTAGTTTTTCTTGTGCTTTGAGTTAAGAATTTAAAACAAAAATTATGTTAGAGGACTCCAGAGGAGTAGAATTATCAAGGACATCTCCAGTAAATCAAAATTGGGCTCTATAAGCTTGGGGGAGTGAAGAAAATGTTAAGTAGGGGGAAACCAAGGCATTAAATAAATGATTTTTCTCTGCTCAGAGATTTGAGTGGGAAGGGTGTTTGTCACAGTGTGCTCGCAGCAGCATTTATGTAAGTAAAATGTTGAGCGGTTTGAAGGAACCGATGGAAACTAATGCATATAGCAGGTAACAAGCATACCCTGCTTTAGGGGAAAGCTGCTGCTTTGATGGGTTTAAATTTAATGTATGCTTGTTGACTGCAGTACTGCTCTTCCAGCATGACAGATCTTGGAAAAGCAGTGCAGTGTGTTGTTTAGATTTAATAGTGGAAATAAAAGTACATTATCATTGTGAATTTAAGGCTCAGCGTTTTAGGGGAAGGCAAGGAACGGGTATGCGAGCTGGAGGCTTAATGTGGATTCAGACAGGAGGAGAGCTGGTGGATGACTTTGTGCTGGATCGCACCTCTCACAGCTGCTTCCTCAAAAACAATTAATCTGATGTATTAGTGACCTTGAAGTCTTTCTCATCTAGTATTGCTGTCGACATTTGTGATCTGTATCTGTAATATTTTAATACTATAGTCATGGATATTTTTCCAATTCTCTGCTTATGCTTTTCATTTTGCCTTGTGTGTAGCTCCTTTATGCCTCTGAGGACCGAGCACGAACGTGCAGTGAGGTTTGAAAAGCAACCTATTGACAAGAGAGAAATTAAGGGATGATTTTTAAATATCATTTTGGTTCATAGCATTTTATAAATAGCCACGTGAACCTCCAGTGCTCAAAAAAGGAAGCTGAAGAAAGCAATTATACAGAAAATTCACTTTTCGATTAAAAAATATGTACTGCCTTTCCATTGTTACTTAAAGCATAATGTGTGTCTCTGGAGGGCTATGCATTAAGTAATTAGTTTTATTTAATACTTGATTATGAAGCTGATACAAGTAATTAACCAAGTTATTCTATAGGAATAGAAAGAGTTATATGACTAGTAAAAACTAGTTTTCTGAAAGCGAAGGCTAGTGTCCTCTCAGATTTATTTTTTAATCTTTTGCTTTTCAACTCTGCTATTAATATTTATTTTCTCTCGCTTGTCTTGGAAGCCCAAGTAAAATTTGCTTCTTGGCCAAGATGATAAAAAAAAAATCTGTAAATACATGCTGCTCCTATTTTGTGCAACAGAATGATAAAAAATGTGGCCATCTTAATGGCTCCATGTTTGGTGCCTCACAACCATTCATAATAGGGTAAATTTAAAATAAATAAAACCTTGTTTTGATGTCTTATATTAATCATGAAATGCTTTTAAACCTTCCTACCTACTGCATAGCTAACTGCTGAGTAGATTTAATTTGAAACCTACTGTAATGACTGGGCTGGGGGGATCAGTGGATCTAAGCCAGTTTGGTGTTGCCAAAAGGTTAGTAGTAATTGGATTTTTGAGGGCATTGCTAGCCTGTTTGCACTGACTTATTGCTTCAGAGCTGCTTGGTGGAGCTGAGAAGTGCCCATTTTACTGTCAAGTTTTTGAATCTATTGATTTTTCTAGTGTGACAAGTGTTGAAATAAGCATAGTTGGGGAATTGGATTGAAATAAAATTACAAATAAATCACTTTTTTTAAAAAAAAAAATTAAATTTAATGTTAGTTAATAGATATGTTTTATCTTGGCCTGGAAAATTCATATGGGAGGCTAATTGGAGAGCATGAGGCATACAGGTCCCAGGGCCTTGGGGGGCTTATTGGCTCAGATGAGAAGGTTTTCACTTCTGGCAGAGCATAAATCCCTCCCCAAGACTCAGGCAAGCCAAGTTGGCTAATCCTGGTTTAGGCTCAGTCATTGCAGAAACCCTAAATGTGATTTAGAAACAGCGTGGTGCCTGCAGAGCCCTGGGCACTGGAGGAGTCCTCCTGTTGTGCCCTTGGGCTGTGCTCCGTGTTGCCGCTTGGACCCAAGGAAACGCAGCGAGACGCGCGGCCTTCTGCAGGCCCCGCAGCCCCCGCGCTCAGCGCCCGTCCTCTGCTCTGCGCAAGCACTGAGTAGTCTCTGTCTCCCTGGAGCAAACAGGACTAGAATTTGGATCAAGCATTGATTCTGCTCTTTTCTTATCTCGTTCTCCAAAACAAGTCCTTAAATCACCCTTTCAGCACTTGGTGCAACATTTCTTAAAAGCTCAGTGCATCGCTATGGAGGTACCACCATGTAGTCTTTTTGTCTAACATATGTCTAGTATTTACCCCTAACTGTGGTTTGTGAATATAGAAGTTCCATTTTCATAACATTATGTTTGTATGTTAAGAACTGGGCTTCTCTTGAGGAAAACCTAAGGCGTATAGGAAACCTATTTCAGTTCTGATCTGTGGTATTTCTGTTGTCTGCAACAGAATGTGAGCATTTTCAGAGATGGTTTCTCAGTTACCCCAAACAGCAAAAGACCATCTTGAAATGTGTATCAAAACCAAGTACTCATAAGATGGAAATTAACATTTGTAATGCAATTGACATTTTTCCCATTAATGGTCTGAAAATATTTGGCTTAGCTTTTCTTTAATAATTTACATGCTGGAGTGTAGTAGCTTGTCTTATATTCACGATGCTTTATGCACATGTGGAAAGATCTTAAGAGCTCTTTCTTTTTTTTTTTTTTTTTTTCCCCAAGCGAAGCCTCTTTCTCGTTTGTGTTTTGTACCTTTTTTTCTCCTGTAATGAGTTACTTTGTGTGACAGGTGGGAGATTCAAGAAAGAGATAGTAGTGGATGGACAAAGCTATCTGCTGCTGATTAGAGATGAAGGGGGCCCTCCAGAGGCACAGGTGAGCATTGCATATAGAGCTCTACCAGGCTAAAATCGTGTTCCTCTTTTTATTGTATCTGAACCTTCCTTTTAAGAAAACTTGCTTTGTTCTGTTCTTCCCTTGGTCCTGCTCTTCCAGGTAGTAATATATATATATATATATTTCCCTCAGGTGAGAAGTGTTTTGTTGAGAAAATACTTGTGGTTTCAATTTCATTGCAAAATGAGTAATAAAAGATATGAGTGTGCTTTATTGTCAATGCCTAATTTCAGAACCAGAAGATGCTTCCAGCGACAAGAGAATTGCATGTTGCAGAGTTGCGATTTCTTAGGAGTTCAAATGCCTAGGTCCTCAAACAGTAGGTAAATGCAAAATAGCTTGTGTACAAATCTGTATTCCCTGTTTTGGTTTTGCTTCCCCCTTTTCCTTCCTGTGGCTTTCAGAGCCTCGACTTTCCAAGGTGCAGCTCAGCCCCACTAAATCCTTAAGCTGTGAAGTGGTATCTGTGTAGTGAACTGGGCGACTTCGTCTCGTCGGAGGCGACTTCCCTGCTGTGAGCAGGATTTGCCTTGAAGAAGACTACCTGCTTGCTGGAGCTCCTGCTCTTCACCATCCTTGTGGATTTCCCTGACCTTCTACCTGGGCATCAGCAACATCTCTGGAGCGTGTGCTCTGCTCTGGCCTTGTTCGCCCGGCTACTTAGCAGCAGAGCGGCTTCCGACAACGTGAGACCTGTGCCGCTGCCAAACAGCTGAGCAGGAGAGGTGCCAGCAGTAGCAGCCTGTGCTCCGGCCCTCCGCTTGTGCTTGTAAGATGCAGGAGGCTTTTGGAGCGTGGAGGAAGGTGGTGGGACAAAGGAGGGGAGAAAAGAGGTAGAGGAACCGGAGACTCAATGAGACATCCTGGAAGGAAGGAAGAGCAAAAACAAAAGCTTAGTGTCGCTGCCACATCTGCAGTCGGGTGAGGCACGAGCTTAAATGAACTGTACTGTTTTCGGCTGTGAAGAATTTGGCTGAAGCTCGCAACGGTTTTCAGGCCTCGATGCTTATAGAATATTCATTGGGAGAAAAAAAAAAACCCCCGAAGACTAGAGGTATATTCATGAATCTAAATATCTTTGTACCTAAAGAATTGGTTTTCTTGCAGAGTTCATTTGAATGAACAATGTGCTGCCTTTGCATGCTAGGTAAATCTGAGGTTTTTTATTACCTCCTGTTACTGCTGCTGAGTTTGTACCTTAGCAGATAAAGATCATGGAAAGGCTTAGGGGAGGCTTCTGTTAGATACTATTGCACTTCTCAGAAGAGGTGATTCATATGCTAGTACCTTTTTTTTTTTTTTTTTTTTCTCAGATTTGTTTGGTGTAACTTCAAATTCTGGGTGTTTGCAGCAAGATCTTTATTTTTGGTGTTAATTCTTGAATAAACAATCTTGCATTCATGATCATTTATAACTGCATAACACTAAAGGAACCTGATCTGAATTTTATGGTAAAGAAAGGGTTACTTTTAGCCTTAAGTTGCTGCAACATTTGATGCAACATTTTTTTGTGGATGTGGAGAATCAAGAGAGAGATAGAACCACAGCAAGTATGAAGGCAGACTGCAGCACTTGTGACCTGCATTGGCCCTGGGGCTGAGAGCATTCCCACATGGTGACTTCCTTTCTGGAGCACAAAGAAGGCTGCAACAGAGAGCTCAGCTTGCTCTCCCTTTCCCAACACCAAGGAAGGGGAAAAATCCTCGCCAGAAGACTCACTTTCTGCATCAGTCATCTTTCGCATCCAATATAAGATTCTTCTATTATGAAAAAAATGGAAAGAACTTGCAAATAGCTCGTTTCAAGCACCGAGAACCTAACTAACTGAACTGGCCAACACTGTTTTCATGCTTGGCCCATGCTAAACTTGTGCCCACAGATAATTTATTTTGAATGCCCGGTTTGGTGTTAGCTCTTGCTGTCAGCTATTGCAAGTGCAATGTCTTCCTCCTGGAAAGTCCAGTTAATGCCACAGCTGAACTATACAGCTCTACCCCAAGCAATTTTTTGATTTTTAGAGCTTTTCCTTATAGCTTGGCTTTCCTTAGACTTGTCTTGGGGAAGACTGAAGATGAATTGTGTACAAAACAGAGCAATCTCTTTTGCCTCAAGCTCTTCCCTGCACAATGAAACTTGGAGTGTATTAGTCTGGAATAAGGCATCCTTGGCTTTCCAGGTAGTGCATATGTTTCACAAGTCCTTTAGTTTTTATTTTGACAGGTCAGGTATTCATTACTTATTAGAAGTGTTGTGTGACTGGAGGGATTGCACTGAATAACTCAAGTGATTTTTTTTTTTTTTTAAAGCTTTTTAATGTTCTGGATACAGCTACTGCTATGCTGAATATATTGAACAATATACTGAAAAGTATTAACTTATTCTGAAGAAACGATTAGCTTAAAGATTAGCTTGCTTTCAGGATGTCACTACTGGAAGCAAAAATTAATGGCATAATTCAGCCAATTCTGGTCAACGTAGATATGTTCGAGTTAAGCCAGAGATCCTCACTGATGGTACTACCTCCAGTAATTTTGGCTAAATCTTCTGTTTTTAATAGCTGAAATTAAAGAGCATAGTAGCTGACTTCATTGTGCCAGCAACTGTTTCGTATGAAAACAGTCATGTCCTTATGTCCAAGGTGATTCCTCTCCCAGCTATCTTGAAAGCCTCCAAGAATGTTTTGCTGCTACTATTCTATAACCACAAGAGATATCTAATCTCTTGTATTATATGTAATATATGTAATATATCTAATATATCTTATCTCTTATATCTAATATAATGAAGAGCGTGAATAAGGAGGACTGAGCCTGGTTTCCATTGTTTGGATAGAAATTCAGTTACTTGAGAGCAATGAGGTTGAGCTTAACTGAGTCTCCTTTGGACTGTAGCTATGGAAAGAGAAATTTGCTCTTATGTTAAATGTGTTTAATTTTTTTTTCACTTGTTAGATAAAACATTCTTTTGCATGACTACTAAAAGCTGTGCTTTGTGTGGATATCTCTTATTGGGTTACTGATGCCTTGTACACTGAAGGCAGAACAAGGTGCTCAGTATGGCTCATCCAGCTAAAGTGTTAGTAAAGTGAATAAATGGAAATTTGAAACTAACTTTTTTGAACGTTTGTCAAGATAGAACAACTATATTAGCCATGCTTGTAAAACCACAGCCATTTAATTTGTCCTGGTATTAATAGGAGCATCAGTGAACATGCGTGCAAAGCACAAAGTGTGAAAATAACACAGTAAATGAGGAACTCCCATGCCTAGAAATAAAAGTTTTTTTACTTGTCTGGAAATCTCAGTCTCTGGTTCTTTATTTATCTCTGAAACAAAATGAGTTTACACTGATAGTAGTTGGGCGTATAGTGTCATATATTGAAGGAGGAGTTGAATACAGGGAAAAAAAAAAAAAAAAGCTTGCCTGGCACAATGATGAAGGTCGATTCATCCTTTTATGAACAGTGTAGCACAAGTTGACCTTTGGGCTTTTATTGCTAATAAAGTTTCTGTAATGTGTATTTGTGTTTTCTGTCAGTGTAAGGTGACTTTTTTTTTTCTCCCTTCAGTACCTTTTTTTTCACCATATGCTGCTTCTGTTTCTTTTTTTCCTGCAGTTTGCCATGTGGGTGGATGCTGTTATATTTGTCTTCAGCTTGGAAGATGAAATTAGCTTCCAGACTGTTTACCACTACTACAGCCGTATGGCCAACTATCGTAACACTAGTGAAATCCCAATGGTACTAGTGGGAACACAAGGTAAGTGTGGTCCTGATGATGATACTCCGTGCAGGTGTACTTCCATGTGTATTGCCATGGCCGTGCGGGGTTGGCCATGTCACGCTCCTGTGTTTTCCCCTCTTGCTTTGATCCTGACACCCATCTGATGCTGACAGGTTGTGGCTAAACTGGCAGGTAATCGGCAGAGTTGGGTTTCTGCTGTTTTAGCTTCCTCAACATGCTGAAACGGAGTCCTGGGCTTGCAAGTATTGCTTTAAAACGGAAGAGCAATCCTCATGGGATATACCCTTGGGGTGCTGACAGGACCTTGGCAGTGCTGGTTTGGATCAGTTCTTGCATTAGGTGGAAATGCAACCTGAAACAAAACCCCACTCTCTTGTTCCAAAACCAGTTCCCAAGCAGCAACTTGTACCAACTCTTACATGGCAAAACGTGCAAGGGGAAGTCACGGGTACCAGGGGCTGCCCTCTGGCTCTGCCCTGCCTTGTTGGGGCCCAGCACCCCACTAACCCTGCCGTTACGGGTCCTTCCTGCGGTTGCTTGGCCGGAAGGGAGCCGGGCTGCGTGGGAGCAGCTGCAGCAGCCCTGCGCCGCGTGGAGCGAGGGGAAGCGCGGCGGGCAGCGACACACCAGGGCCCCGGGGCGGAAACAGATGATGAAAAATGAAAGGGAAGTGGGTAGAAAAATCTCCTAGGATAGCAGAAATGGCAGCCAAAAGCAGAAACGAGCTGCTTTAAAGGGCTGTGCTGTCAACTTTAAACTGTGCTTGAAAGATGAGAGGGGGAAAGCATTTGAGGTGTGTTTATTTCCACATTTATTTTGCTTTGGGTTATGACTTTCTGTTTATTACTAAAAGTGAGTTTGGTTTTCCGAGTTCAGCTTTTGTTGCAGCAATGATGCAAGAGAATGTTCGTTTTAATGCATCCAAGAAGAAAAATTACTTTCTAATTTTGGAGGTCGTATGGGAAGAAAATACAGCTTTCAGATATTAACAACTGTCAAACTGCATCAATGAAACCTAATTGCTGCTGCTTTAAGTTTTTACTGAAGTGTTGTTTTGGAGAGTATCTGTGAGACAGCCTCCCAAAATACTAGTGCTCAAGTTGGCACCTCGAGGTGCTTTCCAAGCTGTGATGTGGAAGGTGAAGCTGGGAGGCAACCTCCTGGGGAGCAGCCTACAATCCAGGCTGCATGATGAGTTCGCTGAGGAAGCCAAACTTCTCCAAGTGATGCTGCTGCTTTGCTATTTATTTCTGGTTAAATGTCTTCAGCGCCCTCTGCTGCTATATATTAAAATGAATGCAAATCTAGCTTTCTAAATGCCTCTGAATTGGGTCACACTGGGATGCAGCAGTAACACCAGCTGATAAATGGTCGTGTCAGTGTAGAGAAATCTCCAATGCAGTGTTGCCAGAGAGGTGTGTTCTTTGCTGAGGAGTATTGCTCTGCTATTAAGGAAACTAAAAGGCAATTAGGAAATGTTTCCTAGCCTAGGAAATGCAGAGTTTTTGGCTATGAGTGTGCGTGGTGGGAACAAACTCATCTCTCCTATTTCTTGGCATTTCCTTGACCTGGGGGAGCTGAGCCGTAGAAAGAGGTGGATAACACCAACTGCCATTGAGAATTGTAGCTATAGGCCAAGTGACTTATTTTTCCCCACGTAAAATTTCTTTTCTAGCTCCTATAGGTAAACTCTAGACAATACAGCTAAAGGTGTGCCAGAAAAGTAGCACTTGCAGAGAAATATAAAGTATTTAATTTCCCCTCTGATTTTTTTTTTCCAAAAATTCTATGAATTTCTTGATTTGTACTAAAATCCATTGTTTGGGTATTGGTAGTTTTAAGGTGGTGTTTGTTTTTAGTTAGATTTGACAGTGTATTTTTCTGCTATTGCTTTAGATGCCATAAGCTCCAGTAACCCTCGTGTTATAGATGACGCCAGAGCGAGGAAGTTATCCAACGATCTCAAGAGATGCACTTACTATGAAACCTGCGCTACCTACGGGCTCAACGTGGAGAGGGTCTTCCAAGATGGTAAAGATGACTTTATTTCATCCATCATGCATATCACCAAGTAGCATCATTGCTGTTTAATTTTAAGTAACCCCCTGATGTCTCACTCAGATGGTTACTTCCTTTGCCTTTGTTGATGTTTAGCAAAAAAAGAAAATGATTGTTTTTAGCATGGCCTCTGGGAAGAGCTGGAGATGCTGGGCTGCGGCTTGGCTGTGCAAAGCTGGTGGTCGGGCACCCTCTTGTGGAAACCAGCCGCCGTGTGCGCTGGTTTTGCAGCCGTCTGCTCTAGCCTGGCTGTGCCTTATTTGAACCTGTCATCCCTTTGCAGAGATAATTTTGTAAGTTTACAAACCTCGATTATATTGAACTCTCCCTCCAAACTCCCTAGTTTTCTTTTCACCACCTTTGCTTTTCCAAGATCTGCGATGTTTGCAGTTATGCAGGACAGCGTTGTGTTGACATGCATCTCAGATATGTATGAAAGACTTGCCTTAAAAATAAAGTCAAACCATTCTAACTATTAAATGGAAAACAGTGAACTAAACTGCACTATACTGGACTTAACTGCAAATATGAGCATAGCTTACCATCCTGCTGGTGGGACTTCAGACAAAACCTTGAGTACCTTACAATATAATGTGCTAATTGTTTTCTCTTGAGCTAGTAACATGTGGACATCAGAGTTGTCACTTGCTACATTTTACTTACTGAATAGGAGTACTCAGGTTTTTTTTGTCAGCGTGTTTTTTTTATTACTAGTTATGGCTAGATTGTTTTTCCATATTAATTCCAAGTGTTAGTGATGGTAGATCTTTGTGGAGTCCACCCTTTTGGTTTTTTAAGGAGCTTTTGAAAAACCAGCTGTAAACAAACAAACAAACAAAAAAAGGATCTGTGGGAAAAACTCTTCAACTTCCCATGAGCTTTTTAGTGTCTCTACACGCTGTCAGTAGCAGATAGCAGAGTGTAAGTCAAGCATGTAGGAAGCAGCAAGGTTTTGTTTTACCGACGTGGCCCTCAAACAGCTCCTTATTATTTACTAACTCATAGGATTAGGGATGATACTGTATGCGTGTTCTACAGTTGCCAGGCATGTCTGGGATCATGTCCAATTCTTAACAATTTTTGTTTTTTATTTTTGTAGCAGAAAAAGTACCTTCCTAGCACTGTTAAATGAGGGGGGGGTGTGAACGTGCGGTGTCAGCAGTTAATAGGGAGTAACTGGACACGGGGTTAAATCTCTGGTGCAGTTATATTCAATAGCAAACAAAAGTGATGATCCTGAAATGCAAACTTCTTGGTCTTAAATGCACACACACTATTTTGTTCCAATTACTGTATGTGTCAGTAAACATAAATGCAAAATACAACCACGAACACCTGTAAATGTGTACAATTGTCCACTCGCAACTGTTGCTGCAGTGGTTACAGAGCAGATCAGTGCTTTGCATTTCTGACAGTGCAAGGCCAACTTGTTAACTTACTGAGTCCTCTTCAGCACCTCATTGCTGTGTTTTTATTTTATTTTTAAGTAGGACTGCAAGCTAATTTTCTAATGTGGCTCAGGTGACCACCTGTTCAGTCACCCGTTTGCTCACAAGCACAGGTTGGTAATGCTGCCTGTGTTCACATGCTCTCCAGAGCAAATGCAATCAATTATCTCGTATCAAAAGCAGCCTGATCTTGACTGCAGAGGCCACTTCTTGATGTAAATATTGTTTAAAAAAAAAAAAAAGGCTGAGGGGAAGAGGAACAGGTGAAGGGGGATTGCTAAAAGGATAAGGGATGCTGTTACCTGTTTCTTACCCATTACGCTATTTTGGTGCAGCCCTCAGTTACTGGAAAATAACTGCAGTTAATTTATAAGCCTGATATAACGATGCAGGTTGGTTGTTGCATATAAAATGTCTGTTAGCAAGTGAAGGGGTAGGAGTGGTTATCACTGTTCATAGAAGAATGGATAGAAAACATCTTGTCCAAAGCTTTGGTGAACCCTGCCAGCATATAGCCTCCCAGAAATGCAGCTCTGTGCAAGACTTGGAGCTGCTGTATGTATTTAAGAATGGGTTATTGAGATTCTTGCTGGACTTTGCTCACAGTTAGTTGAATATTCATTCTTGGCTTTGGTTATTATTTAAACGCTTCATGGTAGGAGATAGATTAAGGTAAATACTTGAATGTTTCTCAATTCAAATATACATTTGTATGGATATTTATGCTAGAGTATTTTGGTATGTTGTCCGTGTACCCCCTGGTTTTGCTTTGGGAACCATTCACTTACAGATTTTGAGGGAGATACTTATTTGAAAATGTGCCTGGTGTAGTGGATGCAGCAGGGAGGGGATGGGTTTTGTTTCAGTCACTTTTGCGGCCAACAAGTCCTATTAGTCAACTTAAATGCTATACAGTGATTTGCCTAAGCAGTTAGATATCTCTCAATATATGTATACACACACACACACACATATATGCACCAGTTACCCACACTCCCTCTCTTCCCTTCACCTGATTTTTTTTTTCTCAAAGTTAAAATTGCGAAGTGGTATTAAATCTGTCACTTTAACCAACAAATTAGTAGTTTTTATAGAAAAGAGTCTGCTTTGCAAGCAGACCCCAAGTTTCTACTTGAATATGATGTAGACTACCTTTCAGGTAAAGAAAGTGATAATTTCCATGAAGGTTGTTTTATTGTCTGGATGTAGAATGAGAATTTGATTTCTTAGCTCTTGTTCTCTCCCCTGCAAGTGCCACAGGGACTTTTTGTCCATGTGGCTTTTGTTCATGATGCCTTCTTTGCTCTTTTCCCCCCAATTGATGTCAGCAATAAGTTAATTGCATGATTAATATTATGAAAATGATATTTCATTATTTAATACCATGCAGATACATTGTTTACACTTCATCATTAGAGTTAATGATGAGTTCACTCTTGATTGCAACGGAGGATGTTCATACTTTGTAATGTGGACACTTCTACAGTAATATTTCATTTTTGTCTAGTGACATTTTTTATATACCCATGCATAGTTAACATGCTATTAAGTGTTCAAGGTAATTATTCTTTAATGTTTTTTTGAAACCTAAATCCATGATTTGTAAACAGCAGTTGTCAGGGCAATTCTTAGCCTTTTGAAATGATGATATAATGATAAAATGATACAATGATGAATCACTTCTGTTTTTAGGTGGTAAGAATGATTTACAATTTAATCTCTTGATAGCACTCTGAATTTCCTAAGTGTGGACATGCTGTGAGGTGGTGGTTACTTTTAAAAGTTTGGACTCAAAAGTGAAGCAGGATATAAGATGTCTTAGGAGGAGGGATTTTAACTTTGAAAGTTGCCCATTTGGTATTGGTTTTGGATGCTCTGTAAAGCTGGAGCTGCAGGAGCAGCCACTATTTTCCCTGGGAAGTGCAAGAAATTGCAGGTACTGTGCTCCATAAATTCCTTTTTAGCTTTTGATAGTTGGAACAGGAGATTCTTGGATAGGGGAAATGTTTTAAAAATAAAATATGTCTTACTATTATGTGCCTTTGCTTCGGGTTTTCTCATTAACAATTAGGTTTTACTCTCTCTGCTGCTTATCACAACGGATTTTATCAATGACATTGGAAATGATTATTTTAATATTTCTTGTCAGCACAGTATTGTAATGACTATGTACTGCCCCAGGATGCCTTCCTAATGATTTTAGCCTTCTTGAGTTAGCTTGATGTACCATTAATGCATAAAAATTGCTTTTCTTTTTGTTCATGATGTATTCATAATTGCACGCCTTTGCCAACTTGATGTTCAGATTTTCTCTGACCCACTTAACTATTCTCTATATAACTCTTATGTTGCAATGAAAACGTGAGTAGTCAAGTATCTAGATAACCAACTTTTACCACTGGTGTGGCTTGCCTCACCAAGTGTGAGATGCAAGGTTTTGAGTCCATGGTTCTGATTGAGTGTGGAATCTCTTGTTATAGCTTAGCAATTAACGCAGATAGCATGCTTGTTAGGGATGGAAGGGCAGTATAGTTGTATCTTTCTCCGGAAGGTTTTGGTGTGGGCATCACGTGTATATAGCTGTAGCCCATTAGTGCCATAGCGCTTGAAGTGGAAATTTCGAACGTGCTGTGCTGGATGTGGGCTGCTGCGCCAGGAGCTGCATTGCTGCTTGGGCTGTGAGCTCTGCTCTTGCAACTCTTCCTGCCTGTTATTCTGCAAATTAAACCAATATTTTATAATGGAGTTGCCTATTATTTCAAAGGGGTACTTGAAGTTTAAATTCCCCACATAAGAATGGGGAGATGGCAAATTAATTCTTGTGCATCTACTTTGCAGGGAAATGCTGTCACTTGCTATCAGTATTAGCAAGTCAGGTTTTATAGACACGTTTTCATTAATAAACGTTAATCAGTCTAATGGGAAGAAGATAAAGTCTTTGCCCCGCTAGGCTGACAGATTCGGAGGCAGCGGCGATGTTCGCTCCCGCACTAGACGGGGCCGGAGGCGGCTGGGCGGCAGCGGTGGGCGCTCCGCGGGCCCACGTGCCACGCGGGCCCGGGGAGCAGGTCCCCTGGCTCCCGTAATTACTCTGATTTGGGTAACGTGCAGCTGTGACCTTTTGGGAGAGCGCTCGTGGCTACGGCGCCGCATCCGAAGCGATGCGCGCCTCTGATTACTCATTAGTTAGACTAGTCAAAGATGGACTGGATCAGCCTGTTAAATTATTTATTAACATCCTCCAGTGCTACAGCAATGCCAGGAAACAGATCTTTTTGGCTTGATTTGGTCCAGCTATTTCCTTTATTTGTTTATTTTATAAGAGAAACAAAAGGGAGGATATTTTTGCTCTTAATACTCCCGCTCAGCCTGGAGTCAGCGACTGATTCGTTTGTTTTAGAGACCCGTTGGCTTCATAAACAAACGTTAAATAAACGCTGAAGGGGTGAATCTTCCTGCTTCCCCACGCTTTCCAGAGGCCTTGCCTGTGTCTCGCTGCTTCTGGCGAGGGGTTTCTGTCCCTTGCATTTGAGCGACAGGTCACTAGGGGGCAATGTTGCCGTGACCAAGCGCGGCTGTTGTACCAGCTTCACACACACCCCTTCCCTTTGGAGGATACAGACATAAAACTAATACACTGCTCGAAGAGACCATTTAGGCCCGCAATAAGACACACTCCATAAAGCGTGTGAAGTCCCTGGATCAGCAGCACACAGGCGCGGGAGGGCAGGCGGTGGAGGCGGCGCGGCTCCTCCGACGTGCGAGGGGAGACGCGAGGGCAGCGCGCGTTACGGCCTCTCCGCAGCCCTGCGCATGCAGGTAGGGGTCCCCACTCCACTGTGCTCTTGGGTTTGCCTCCAATTATACGATAAATTCCACCCCCCCCCCTCGACACACACAGTCTGAAGCTCTGCCCTGGAGGCCCCATGTTGCACCAGGCTCTTCCAGCCTTGTGACCCATTGGCGCTGCTCTCGGATTGGGTGGGGAGACTTGGTAATAGCAAATCTGTGCGCTGCAGGATAGCGAATCCTACTGCACACTCAGGAAATTTCATGCCCCTTAGCGAATTAAATTTGGAAAGGAATATGAATATTACAATGTCTTGGATTATTTGACTTGATGTTAAAATCAAGCTGTGTCTTGTTGTAGGAATGTGTTTTCAACTTATGCTTCTCTTAAGTGTACCCTTTTTTAGGATTTTTTATTTGCAAAGTTTCCAGCTCTGGAATGGATGGAAAGAAATAGAGATGAGGTTGGGCCCCCTGCCAAAGGTCAGGGTCTGGATCGTGGTTATTTTCTAAAGGATATGTGTACTGTGGCTTTTATCTCCAAGCATGGGTGGCACACCAAGTTTAGGGAAGCCCCACACTACTTACTTACGTGTATGAAGAAGACCTTGGACCTTCATCTGACATCAGCTTTGTTTCTTGAGCTTGAACGGTAAAGCTGGAAGTCTGTGGCTCCTCTGGCTTCCCATTTGCCTTGCCAGGGACTTCTGATAAATGAATATAGACCAAATAATCCTTTATTTTCAAGTACACAGCACAGTTTTCTTGGCTTTGCTATTGCTGTGTGAAAAATAGTGTGAAGCTTAAATAGGTGTTGAAAGGCTTTATAAACTCTGCACAGATTTTTTCCTCTGAGCTTTGTGTAGCCAAATTAGAAGAGTTAAAGGTATTTAGTAAAGAAAGTAAGGGGGGATGGGCGGGCAGATAAAAATGAGGAAATCTGCTTGCAGAGCTTGTGTTTTGGGAACTTCTGTGGATTGGTCCAGGAGATTGATAGCTTTTAATGCAAACTTGAAAAGAAATCCTGGGTCAGGAGGTATCATGGTGTTTGATGGCCTGTTGCTTTTCAGGGGAATTAAAAATGTGAGAGGTATGAGTGTGCTTTGTAGGGTTGTGTATGTTGCCCCTTGGGATATAAAATGGTGTTAGCACCATTGTCTTGCAGGCGAATAGGAGTTATTTTCCTGTAATACCAAAAACTGAAGTGGATGAAACCCAGGAAGAGGGAGAAACGTAATTCCTGATGCAGTGTCTTCTGTCTTTTCTATAGTGATTAATGCAAACCTTGGGGGTTTTCCTTCTGGGTGCTTTCTTCCTTGTTTTCTTATATGTTCAGTGCCATGATTAAACCATGATTATTTGATGGTGTTGTCCCACCATATCCGCTTGTCCTTTATTGAAAGCTTAACAAATACTTGGAACCATACGTGTTAGTGATGCCATTGGTTATCTTTCAGTTCTGTTTGCGTCTCTAGAAATAAACACTGCTCTGAGGGAATACAGTTACTTTTTCTTTGGAGATGCAGGTTGTGCTTTTTTTTTTGTGGGAATATCTAGGATCTGCTACTGTCACTTAAGTTCGAAGTGAAATTCATTTCTAGTCTGATAGCAATCAGCTACTGCTTTTTAAAATCCAAGCTATTGCAGATAAGCCTCACTGAATAAATGGCTGTTTTGAGTATACTGACATATGCTTTTCATTTTTCTGTGGTTATATTTCTATTTCTAACCTGTTCCCGTTCAGGTATTTTACACTCTGTTACACATTCGGGGTTGCTGTTGCGTTAGCACCTTGGAAAAAGTTGCTGCTACTAATTCTGTCTTGCATCTTGCAGAACCTTATCCTCAGTAGAAGAAAAGGAAATAGCAAATGGGAATTTGATAAATGTCCAGTTGTGCTGGCAGAGGTTCAATTATGGAATACATTCCTGTGTTAAAATTTCTAATGCTGCATTTGTGGCAGAGCTAGTGATGGAAGATGAAAAGAGCAATAATTTCTGCATTTTTTTTAGTTTAGGCAAAGCAACCTGCAGAGGAAACTCATTGCATACCTTTGCTTGGTGAGTAGCCAGGAAAAGCACTACTGCTAAGAGTGCCAAGTTGCAGGGGATGTAGCCAAATGCTGGGATTAAAATGAACGTATCTTGGCCACACGCTCTAGCCCCACTTTTGCAATTGCTAATGTTGCTGTAATGGAGAATGCTTGAGCTGAGGACAAGGTGTGATAAGGGCCGAAAAGGGTTTCACCAGAAGCTAAGCCATTTAGTGGCAGTTTACTAATTTTATCCTTAAGCACTTCGCCTTTTTCTTGTGTCTGACTAATTTTAAGAAACCTATCTGCACTGGGGCTCAATGCTGTATTTTTGGGGATAGACTGTCCCGTGCCTAGTTCTCTGCCATTTCTGCTATGTACTGTTGGGCCCTGTGTTGTGGTATTAGTCACATTGCATTTTTGTTTTTTTGTTTGATAAGTAATATCAAGTAATAATAAGTGTTTACATGTCATCTGTTATCTTACAACACACATTCCTTATGACTTATTCCTTTTGTCCAAGTAGAGGGCAGTGTCTCGAGTAGAGGGCAGTAGGAAGCAACCAGAGCTTTCTGTCACTGGTTAAGCCTAATTATCCCTTCGTCATTGCTCTTAATTGCCTTTTGTGGATTTAATTTGACGTTAAGTAATACCAAGTTTTACTGATTTAGTCACCATGAATCAAAGAATAGGAGCAACCTGCCAAGTATTTTGTGTCCAGAAAGATACAAGGAACCAGTCCCACCTTATCCTCCCCTCCCCTGTTCTTGCTTTAAAAATGGATAGTTCGCAAGAATAACGCCAAGCTTACTGGGCATCACTAGGGCACTATGAGCAAAGCTGGAAATAAAACCTCGGCTTGGAGTAGGAAATAAAGGCTTTGAGACTCAAGCAGTGGGCATTGGTGAGCCTGGAAAGTCTGGCAAGAAAACTGGGCTTCCGCTTGGGAAAAGACCCAAGGTGTGCTCTCTATGGAATGGTGCATCTTGCCTTGGTATTTCATAGACACTGTCTGTGGAGGTTTCAGAGAAAAAAATCTTCTATTCAATATTTTTTTTTTAAGCATACTGCACTCTGAAGCTTTCATCTAAGTTCTAAAATAAACAGAGAACTCCCTCAAAATGCTTATTACCTTCCTCTGACTCTGGTTTCTGTAACTTTTGCCCACTCGTAGGTGTGTTTGGTAACACTTTCTTAAAGAGACTAGCAGGCTTTTCCCGTGTAAGAAAGGGATGCTTTTATGTCGGAGCTATCAAACATTTAAAAACGTGTGTAATAAACATAATCCTTTTGTAATGCTTTCTGTTGTGGAAAAGCCACAGTTTGAACATCAAAGTTTATTATTCGAGAAGATGGCTCTTCAAAAGCGGCTTCTGAAATGCATTGCAAATCGTTCCCTTTCAGCTAAGCCATATGCATATGCAAATCCTCTGGAGGCTGCTTGCTTCTCTGCGCTTAGGCTCTCTGTATTCAGGGTTTAAAAGCACCCCCCTGAGGGCCTGAGGGGGGATGTAGGAAGCCAGGGTGGCTGGGGGCACTTGTCTTCCAAAATTCATTCCCATGCTCAGGAGGATCAGCTCTTGTTGCATCCTTTTTTTTTTATTATTTATTTTTTTTGGGGGAAAAAAAAGAAGCATTGACATGGTCTTCTCATTTTTCCCTAATAGGAGAGGATCTTGCATTAATAGAAAGACCTTGCACTGTCCAGTTTGTTTATCTCTACACTCTATATGTGCACATTTGAAGCTTTAATTTCCAGCATAGCTGCTCCTGCGGACGAGGTGGTATTTTTGTCCCTCAACTGTGGGCTGAGACCATGGGACATGGGGTACACGGCTGCGTGGGCATCCCGTGGGTGGTGCTACTGGCTTCAGCCTCTCCTCATGAGCAATTTGGGATGCTGTTTGCCAAAAAAATTAAAAGGATTTTTCTTAATACATGTGCAAATACATGTTTTCTCACAGTTCCAGTATAATGGATCCCCAAAGTTCCCAGTACACGAGCTGCTGAGCACTTGGAAACCTTCTGGACCGTCGTGCTACTACAGGCAGGTCATTAATAGTTTGCAAAGTTGCAAAAATGGTTGTGAACTTAGAGCTTGAAAAACCCAAATGCCTGCCTATCTGCCCTTACTGAAGGAACATAATTGGCATCTGCCGAGAAAAAAACATATTTTTTCTCCTCAAAGAAAATTGGATTTTGTGCATAAAACTGATTAACATTAGCAGAGACAGGTCATCACGGGCTGCTAGTCCTATCTGCGAACTCCAAGGGATGTTGCATGCTGCTGCTGTTGGCGATACTTCCATGCCAAAAACACTGCGAGAAGTAAATCAGCCTTAGTTTAGCATATATGCAATTGAGTTGTGCTCATCATTTATGCTCCTGCTGATGACTGATACAGTTGCCTGTGTCTTATACATCCTAATTTACAGTCTTAGGCCAAGGTATGTTTATATTTAAGCTGAGCAATAGCGTAACTAAGGAGACATATAGGAAATTTATAGCCCTTGGTGATTGATTGGATAAGTACCTTGACATTAATTGAAATCTGAGGACTCTTGGCTGTCTTTCAAGTTGGGGGAAAAAAACTTTCTAGGTAAGCGAAACTATTTGCTTCATTGTATTTTGAAAAACAGTTTCTGTGTTTATGGAAAATATGGACTGAAAGGGGAAAGGTAAGAGATTGGAAAATTTTGAATTTGTCAGGACTCAGGTGACTTTTGTATGTATAGCAGTATCATTTTATTATTTTAAAATCTTAATTTTAAAGAGAAATAATTAACATGGGAAACTTAATGGGATTTTTTTTCCTATTTAAAAAGGAAAAAAAAAAGGCCTTCTGGGGAGCTGTGCATTTTGGCAATGCATGCAGCATGCAAACTGGGCTGCAGGCAGTCCTCTGAGAAGCTTGCTTTTCCCTTTCCCATTTCCGTGGGAAGATGGGCACACACAGGCCTGAGTGTTGTGTGAAGAATGATCTGGATAAATACTTTACACTAATCTCTCCATTAATAACGCTCTTGAACTGGTCATCTCTAAAGAGCTTGCCGAGCTTTCTTCGGAGCTGTCATCTTGTAAATGTGCCGTTCTTGCTGAAGCTTAGTCTTGTGAAAATGTCTAAATTTCCCCATTAAGTGCTTAAAAAGTAATAAAACTAAAGCCATTAGCCTTCACTCGTCAGATCTGTATCAAGAGAAATATTCTTCAGTGCAATAAATCTGATCAAGTGTTCGACATTTATATCATTCGGATTCATTCTCTGGAAATGGACCTTTGAAGGTAAATTGCATTAAGTAGAGCAGTTTAAATTTTTAATACAATCTTATTGTAACTGTTAGCAAATGATTAAAGTGCAAAGGGGGGGCTTATATGTTTTGAGAGATTTATGTTAAATGCTATATGATGCTTCTGCTCTGGTGGGTTGCTGATTTATTTTTTTTTCTGCATCAACTTAAATGCCCATAAAGACCCAAATACAGAATTTAGCCACCAGCATAGAGGATTTGGCTTTGTGGAAGGCATTTTGGAAATAGTTTCTTTCACTGCAATCTGATTAACAGTAAGTTGAACTACTAAAGTAGCAGATTTGAAGCCAAAAGTAATATTCTTTTCACAGGAATAAGCATGCCTGCAAGGTAGATCTTGTTGTCTCAAGGGATAACCAACCATTCAGCCAAGGAGTTTAGTTTAACTGTGTTTAGGTCTTCAATTTGTTTTTGTATGTACCGAAATATTGCTGTATTTATCTAGAGGATGACTCATGGTTATAATTCAGACCAGATGAAATAATTAGTGCATCTTTTGAATGTTACTTCTGATGTATTTGCATATGGATTGCTTTTCTGCACATTTGGCACACTTATGTCATAATTTAATGCAGGGAATTGTTTTCTTTGGGTATAGTTGAATCAGTACTGTAATAGAGAGGTTTGTGTATCTTAAGCACACCTCAAAATTTTATTCTGGAAAACTTTATTCAGGGAAAAAAAATCTGATTTTTCTCTATCTGTTGTTGTTGTTAATGATGATGATCATAACTTTGTGCAGAATGAAACTTTGTTAATTATGGAAGATTCCAAAGTGCTTCTGTGAAATGAGGCACAAATGAATTTAAATTTGTGATGTGCATTAACATAAATGGGTGTCGTTCTTCCTGTGAGTGATGGGCATATCTCATGGTCTTGCTAATGGAACAAAAGGTTTCCATCACAGTCTGTGTCCTTGCCTGTGTGATATCAGTGAGCTTCTAGGACAGGCCTAATGCTTTCGAAAGTAAAAACGTTGTCTGTTAAACTGTAATTTAACAGGAAACAAGGTTAAGCCACTTCAAAATGTGAATATAAAATTGGTTGTCAAGTGGTTAAAATTGTTGAGCATAGGTTTGAGGTACGTTATTTAATTTTATATTTTGAAAATGTAATTAGAAACCCAATTGCTTTACTTCTGGACAGGTTATGGAACACGGCAATTTGATGCCATTTTATTGGAACGTGCAGAATTTTGAAATGTTTTCCTTGTATTTCAACTTTTTTTAACCTTTAAATTTAAAATGTTGCTTTTTAGTGACCAACATAGCTTTGTGGTTTACAGACTGAATAAATCAATGTGCAAAAAAGCTTTCTCTTAGAAATACTTTATCTTAGAAAAAAAACTGTGCTTGCTGGAGAAATTCTCAAGCCACGTATTTCTTATTTGCATCACTGTTTGAGTTGCAAAGAGAACATATTTTTTGTTTTGTTATTTTCTTTCCCTGTTTATATTTTAGATGCCAGGTGCTATCCAGTTTGTCTCATGGATTTATGAGCGTATTTTTCTACCTTAGGAGACTATGATTTACAGCAACAAGCAGACTGAGTTAATCATGCTGTTACTTATGCAACAAAATTATATTGGCATTGATTTGAGCTATTGAATGCTGAGCCTTACGTATAACCATTTCCATACCTGGTAAAAAGAACAGCCGTTTATTCTAAGACCCAAGGCTAAATTTTTAACAAAAACATTGCTAAAAACCAAAGGTTAAGGTGTGGTGTTAAACTTAGTTTGAAGGAAGGTGTATTAAAAGCTTTCAGAATTTTAGCTAAATTAGCCCGTGATAGGTGAATTTGATTATGGTGAAATTCTTTTGCAATATAAAATTCACTTGACCATGTATGCAGTTCTCATGCTGCTCAATTTAAAATAGCTTAATTCATGGTAACTTTACATCTGAAAAGTTATAATTTTAGCAAGAGGGTAAGTGTTGAGCTCAGAAGTAAAATGCAACTTTAAGGTCTTTTGAGCAGCCTGGGTTCAAGGGCTAACAATTTCCAGCTCTTCTGTGTAGCACTCATTATGTTCAGCAAGAAATGTCATAAGTTTCTTGCCATTTTGGAAGCATATTGCTGTGAGCTTCGCCAGGTATTTACTGAGCATCCTGATGTGTTAGGGTAGAGCCATGAGGGATGGTTTAGGTTGCCTATGTAGGCTGTGAGGCTTTGGTCCCTGAATTTAAACAGTTTGAATTACTGTGAAATGAAATTCGTTAGAAAATGCAGAGTTTTGGTCCCTTTGCTCTATCGACGGACATCCTCTTAGAGAAAGACTTAGGGCAGTGTATTTTTTTTATTATTTGCATTATATTTTTGCACAGATATAATGGATCTTTTTTATTTCGTAGAGAAAGTAACATGCCAGAAGTAGACTTGCTGTTGAGCACTGCAGCAGCCTATTCACTGAAGACTAAAAGTGGATGTATAAAGCAATTGCATGTAGTTTTAGAAGGTCTTAACCCTCACACATCAGAGAAAGTGAAGACCAATATGGAATAGTAAAACAAATGAGGTTTGTTATATTGTATCTCATTTTCCATACAAGCCGTATTTCTAGCTTCCTACTTGTATATTTGGCTGTTACAGCATTTTTTTCCGTTCCAAAATTAGCATTAGCAGACTTGACTTTTTTCCATCCTGAAGGAAACTGTTTATTGCAGTTGGCATTTAAACCCTCCAATTAATAGGAGCAATTACACAATAGCTTCATTTCCAGCAAATTAACAACCCCCTGAGATAATTGAGAAGAAATGAAGATAAATTTGTTTTAATACAAAGAGATAAACAGAATGCAGATCAGAATTGAATCTTATATTACAAATGGCCTCTCATTTCAGGAGCATCTTTGAAGCTCTCCCTGGATAAGCTTGGCCTATGTTCTAGCTCAATGTATGAATAGATCTCAAAAGGATGACAGTAACCTGCTGTGCCATCAGTC
>JAUBNY010000836.1:249454-365504 GCA_032275445.1 Crypturellus soui
ATAAGCTTGGCCTATGTTCTAGCTCAATGTATGAATAGATCTCAAAAGGATGACAGTAACCTGCTGTGCCATCAGTCCATAGTATCCATTCACAGACAAGGGAGGACTTTATTGCTCCTTAAAAACTTTTACTTGTGATGAGAGACTTGCAAAATGCAGAAGTCTGTGTAGTGCTGGAAGACCTGGAGTTCAGTTGTCAAAATTGAGGAAACAAAGTGGGGACAGAGAGGAGGAAGATAAGCTGCTGTGGGAAGGAGTCATTGCTTCTCTTTAAGTCACTTCATTTCCTCAGGTTGCAGTGAGGCTTTTGGCAGCAGGTTTGGTGTCGCTGAGGAGGCAGCTGTGGGGTATGTGCCAGGGAAGGCAGGAAGACTTTGTTTTAGAGGGCTAACTCACTTTGAGAATTGGCTTCCTTGGAAGCTGGTAGGCTCTCCTGAGACACTTCCTTGCTTGTGCCTGGGTGCTTGAGGAGTAGAGGGAGATGAGAAAAACAAAGGTTTTCTCCTTGGTGTTACTAAGCAATGCTTCAAAGGAAGGAGTGTTTTGGTCAAGTAATAAAAATGCAGCAATGTATGTAATTAAATAAAGACTTGTTAACCAATGTGTTTTGGTGCCCAATATGGCAGGCTTTGGCCAGATATCGTTTGGCCTTTTTACAGTGAAGGTCAGATGAAGGTTACCCGCACACCTCATCCTGCCATGGAAACAGTTATCCTGGTAGAGTCTTAAATGCATTTGAATTCAGTGCAGAATGTGAACTCACCTGTTGAGGTATGGCCTTACGGGACACGTGTTCCAGAGTTAAATGCAGCCGAAGAAATTTCTGGCAGTTGGACCATGCATTAAACTGGATCTCTGAAAAGATTTGATTAAAAAGCTGGGTAAGAAGAAATGGGTAAGACTTCTACAGACTTTATTTTCATTTTACATTAATATGGAATGGGTAGTTGCTGAGCAAAACAGGGACATGAGAGCACAGCAGTGCTGTGATGGTGTCCTGGTGCTTCCCGACCCTCCAAACATATGCTGCTTCTGGCAAAATGTTCCCCTTAATGCCTCTGATCTTGCAGTTAGTGGTTTGTCCATACAGGCCCAAATATTGGGTAGTCTCTTACTTGTTTTGCTATTATAGATGGTACATGGTGTGCCAAGATCTCCTTAAAACAAGCAGTAAAAAAAAGTTGCTTAGCTTAGAAGTTAAACTTAAATCTAAAATAAAAGACAGAATGGCTTTAAAAGTGGATGCTTACATTAATGTTTCTCTTCCAGAAACATTTGCATTTAGTGCTTTCTCTTGTAGTTATTACTGCTGTGCCTGTAATATGTAATTGTGGAATAAATTTATTTTTATTAAACGCCTATTTATTGTAAACATGGAATATTAAGCTAAAATGCAATTGCAGTAAAAATACAAGCTGCGAGTTGCCTTTGTTTCCAGCAGTACATTGCTTTTTGGGCAGGCCTTTTCATATGACATAAGTAATCAAGCTGTCATCAAGCAGGACTTGCGGGCAAAACAAATTTTTTTGGTTTATGGACTAAAACATGACTTTGTTGTTGTATCAGTTTTTCTAATTCCACTCTGCGTCTCCCCTGTTTAACACTACTAGAGTTTTGGTGGGGGGAGTGCTAAGGGCCAGGATTTCTGCAGGATTTGGTTTAAATGTGTGTGCAGAAACTCCCTGCCAGTGGGTGTTCGAATAAATGGAAGCTTTGAGATGGTTCAGTTTTTAACCAAACCAGAGGACTCTGTGTCAGAGTCTTGGGTTAGGAGTAAGAAGGGCAGAAATACAATGAGATTTGACAGGCATTGCATGCATCCAGTCTTCCCTTTCACCATTTCAAAGGTTCCTTACTACAAATCAGTGCAAAGGGCGTAGCACTAACTCTGCGTTGCTTTTTGGGCAGGCAGCGCTGGTGAAGTTGATGCCTCCACATGTTTTCCAGGACCTGCCAAAATAAAATGGGGAGAGGCTGGTGCGCAGCATAGCCAACAGCGTCGCGGTGGGAGGTTAATGTCACTTTGGTGAGATGGGTCAGGCACGAAGGAAGAGGCGTTCAGGCCCAGGGCTTGCTGTCCTGTCACGAAAACCTGCAGCTTCCTGCGGCTCGGAAATTTTGCAGGCTCCTAGTTGATGCAGCTTTGTGGCAAAATATATTTTAGTCATTCCAATTTGCAAAATACAAGAGTGGTACAGGAAATAGGTACAAATCTTCTCTTGCCAAGACTAATATTTGCAAATAGTCAGCTTGCATCCTTGTTGGTTTGCAACGCTTCAAATACTCCCAGTGGATTCCTGCTTGTTTGCAGAAGGCATCTAGGCTTTGCCAATAAATTTATTTCATCTTTCTTCTCTATAGATGGATGACTTGCACTAAAACCTCTCTGACATTGTTAGCTTAAGTATACAAAAGCAGGGAGAACACAATTGATCTGAAGACAACTAAAATACCTACTAGTGTCTTTATTTTTGAAATTCACTGTGCAGAGCAAGTCGGTAGTAATTTGTTTTGGAAATGTATTTTAGCAAAGGTTTATGTTAAAGAATTTCATGTAGGTGAAACAAAACCTGAAAAGCTGCAGGGTAAACCCAAGATTTATTTCTGCCTTGCTGCTATATAAAGGCAATTGAGATTTGTTTTACCTGTAAGTCTTCCTCTGGATGGACATGTTTCAATGATGGGCACTTTAGTTTTAATCTGAAGCTTTTGGACTCTATATACGATTTTAAACTAGTTAGCAAACAGCATTAGGTGACTTTTCCTACCCCCTGCACCAAGCATTCCTGAAGGTATTGCTTGTCATGTATTTTTTTTGGTAGAGGTCCCACCTGGTCCTAGAAAACCATTGAGTTCCCAGAGCTCACAAGTCAATAGCGTGAGCCTTCTGGCCAGGTCCTGCGCTCGCTCTTATAATTGTGGTGCATTTCTGTCTTGTTACCCAACCATTTAACTGTGGCATTTTTTCCCCTCCCTCCTTAACTACTGTGTCTGAAGATGGCAGCAGCAGGAATCAACTGATCTGTGGGGCTTTTCAGTGCCGACAATTTAAAGTTTGGTGTGTTTGGGGGGCTTTCTTCTCTGCCATAGAAGACGGAGAAAATGGGAATTTGCAGCAGCACTGCTGAGGAGATATATGCTGAACCCCTTTTATTGACTTCTGATAGGCAAGATTTAGGTTTCATCTTGCCTCTCAAGGTAGCTTTAGAAAGAGCACAGTAGGTCTTTTGACAGTCCAGCGATTGCCCCGCAGATGATCAGTCGCCTCTTTCATACGTTGCCAACTTTGAAGGGTCAGGGTACTCCTTTAGGCACTTCTGAAGCTCGGCTCGCCGTTAATATCCAAGGGCAAGTAGCCCCCAGCACTTGAATATTGAACGGCACCTAATTACGGAGCTCCGGCTACGCGGCAGCCATGAAAGAGGCAAAAAAGCAGGCGCCGGGCGCCTCAAAGGAGAGCGGGCTGCCTAATGAAGAGGGGGGAGAGGCAGCCAGCGCCGTGCTCCGGGAGGGGACGTCAGGCCCGTCGCCGAAATGCTGGAGGAATTGGGAAGGTTTGGCAGCTCCGAAGGGGATTTCCATTAGCGGGCAAGTCATCTCACTAGCCAAGCTGTGCGGTTCTAGCCCGGGCTTTTGCCTTCCTGCAGTCCTGGCTCACCAGATGAGTCGTTACCCCATGTGCTCGCCCATTGTTGCGCTGGTGCCAGCTGTGCAGCTGCTGCTGGAGTCTCCCTCCCTCTGGGAGCTTTTGCTGGGATTTTACTCGTGGGGTTTTATTTCCATTTTGGTCTTCATTTAGCTCTTTACCCACATCTGATACAGACAAATCCATGTGCGTATGTTAAAAGCTGACCCTAGCTTTGCTCTCTGCAGTTGCTAATGCGTCCTAAAATATTCTAATATATGTCTTTGCAGACTCCAGATCGATAAACCGATGGCTCTGAAATGACAGAGTGCTGCGATATTCCTCTGTAATTTAAACATGATTAGCTGATGAAGGTTATGATCAATATACCAGGGGAAGATAAATTAATTGATATCATCCTTTCAGGATGATAAGGGGCCTATTGGAGGTGGGATGTAACTAATGAAGCTGCTTCTTCATCTATACGAGCCATTTTTTATATGATGTATTCTCACTAAATCACAGTTATGCCATCATTCATTTACATGAAAAACATAAGCCATGGACCAGTTCATTATTAAAATTGCATTCATTTGGGAAGAAATTGTGTGCTTATGCTGTTAAACAATATCTCTGTCTATGCTGTAAGTACACCCTGGCAATACCGGATAAACCTGGATTTTAAATGCTGAGAGTGCGTAAGCACTGGAGCAGATTGCCCAGAAAGGTCATGGCGTCTCCAGTCTTAGAGATGTTCAAAACCCTACTTGACGCTGTGCTGGGCAGTTGGCTCCCGGTGAACCTCTCTGACCAGGGGATTGGCTGGAATGATGTCCAGAGGTCCCTCCCAATCTCAACTTGCTTGTGGTTAAGTAGGAAAAATAAAGTTTCTCAGTCTTGAAATAATAAATACGTAAAAATAACAATGTGCAACACAATTTTCACCCCTTTTTATAGACCTTCTTTTCATATAATGCATCCCATCACTTAATGTTGCCATAAGCTGTGCTCCTGAGTTTCACAGATGCAGTCTAGTCAGCCTGTTACACCCACCCTTCCTATTCTGTATATGGAAGTGTTTAATATCTTACTACCTCATATTGCCCATAACTCTAAACTTTTATCCACAGGCATGGGACATGGAAAAATCAGATGTACAAATAAAGTGCGAGGGCTTTTAAGTTTTTATCACCTTAGTTTCCAAAGGCCTTAACTGAATAGAAGAATGAAGTAAAATTCTAGTGCACTGCAGAAGAAATTTCTGAAATATTTTTTGATCTTTTTTAATTGAAAAGTTATAGGAGTTATAAATGAATTGCTCTTTTTCAGATCAACGGTTTCAATCTTGCTATGAGTCTGTTAACCTGTATATGAAGACATAGTGACTCTCATTGTTCTGTTTGGTAAATGCTACTTTTCTTTAGGGACTGTAGAAAAGTTCTCTAAAATGTAAGTGAGCGCATGTTTTGTGCGCCTCTTCCTCTCCTGCTTTGATGTTATCAATTCAGTGATGCTTAACTGGCAGAGAGTTAAGTATCCAGGGCAGCTGAAACTACACATGGAGATGACTAGTGAGCACATCACAGAAAATCAGCATCTGTCATCTTAATTAGATATATTACATTTTTTTGCTGCAGACTTTGACAGTGGAAAGCTATTTAATATCTATGCCTTGTTCTGTGTTTTCTGGGTCCTCCTGTGTTGTTTTTTTGAATTGCACTACTCTTCAGTGTGCCCTCTGGCTTATTTACCTGTATGTTTTCCTCCTTTTAGTTGCTCAGAAGATCGTTGCAACAAGGAAGAAGCAACAGCTCTCAATTGGACCCTGCAAATCTTTACCGAACTCTCCAAGTCACTCGTCTGTGTGCTCTGCCCAGGTTTCTGCTGTACATATCAGCCAGGTACAGAATACAGCGTGTGCTTGAAAAAGGAACCGAGAGGTTGCTTTTTCATCTAATGTATATGATGCCATTGCTTTCTTTGCTGCTTGGTAGGTAGTTGGCCTTTTCCTAAAAGATGTCAGTTGAAAGCACTGTTTTTTTAATTGGCTTGACTTTGTTTTAAGAAACTGCTGCGGTCAAGTGGTTTGGTTTTCAGTCCCTCTTTGATGGCACTGATTATGCCCAGCAACCCGCTGCTCCCAGTATCCTGCTTGTTACAGGAGCAGGAATTGTGGTACTGCTTTTTTAAAATTACCATACCACGTTCTCAATTATTGTTCTCTTTCAGCTGTGTGCTTAGTAGTATCTGGTATATCTTGACCCTTAACATGCCTGAATGTTTTTACTTGCTACTATTGGGTACAGTTTTAATTATGTATTTCAGTTATGCTCAGTTGAAATGATTCCCCTTTAATGATGGTGATGTACATGGTAATGACTTGCAGTCACAGAAGACTCCCTTCTGTGTTTGGCAGGAAAATCTTGTGGTGTTGATGCCATAGGTATGGTATTTTTTAAAAATATCTGGTTCATATCAAAACTTTCTAATATACGTAATTTCTACCCAGATATATATTAATACTGGCCTTGGCATTTCCATGGTGATATCCTTCCTCAGTATCTTTGCTTTCCAGCATCAAGTGAGTGCACACAATCCGTGTGCACAGTTTGGCTTTATACGAGACCTGTCTTTCAGATCTGAGACCTTTGAAGCCAAGCAGGTCATGTTCCCACCGTGCTCTCTTGCTCTTGGCAGGTGTAGGGCTGTCATGTTTGTTCTTACAATCTGTGGCCAGAACTATGGCCCAGTTTCTTCATTATCAGTGTCTGAAAAATTACCGGTGTCTCTGTTGTAGCAATCTGAAAGGTCCAGCATTTCACCAGCATCCTTGGCATGTTTTTTCAGCCAAATTAAGTTGTCAATGATTTCTCTTTAAGTTGTGTTGTAGTCTTGAGCCGCCTATATGAGGTTTTGGTCAAGCTATGAACTTTTTCATCTCACTGCAGATGTCTGTGCTTTGTGACAAAGAGCTATAATAAAGCACTTGTGGGGAGTTTTTTGCTTGTTTGTTTTTAATGTACTTCTACTATTTGGTAAGCTAGAGTGTCTTTTGAAGGCCCTCTGTTTAGCTTTATGTGAGCAGACGCCCTGTTCTGTTGTTCTGATAGCCATTGGCTTCTATTCTGTGACCAGTGAAAGCTTCCATGTTGACTCTGAAGAAGCAGATGCCAGTTTAGTCTTAGACATCATTACCTTGAACTGAGCCTGGATACCAACCTGACACTGTGAATTCTGGTACCTGAGTTTTCTTCTGAAGAACTCTGGCACTTCTGGGTGCCTGGGCATAAGAGTTGTTCATGTGGAACAATTTCTTCCCCTCAGTGTCGCATGTGGCATTGAGGGTGTTTATTCAGCCACACTCTCTCTGACCACATCACTGATATTAGCACCTGGAGCTAACTTGTCATACAAAATGTTTCCTCCAAAGAGTGCTTGAAGTTCGGTATGTTCATCTATTTAAACCAAGAGGAAATTGGCTGAAAGGCCTGTCTTCAGTACCAAGAAAAGTCCCCCCCAGTGGGGAGGGAGAAAACTAGCTACCACAGATAGGTGGAAAAACAGTGGCACCATTTCCACTGCTGATTGGAATCTCAGATTCAAGGAGGACCTGATTTACTCTGATTTACTCTTGATAGGACTTTTCAAGACTTTTTAATAGGTGGGGGCATGCTTTGTATAAGCCAAACTATCTCTTTGTTTTGTGTCGTCCTAAAGCATTTGAGATGACTCCTTTTGGTTTTTGGAGATTGTTCAGGTTCTTACCCAAGTTTACTTTGAAAACCAACAGGAAAAAGTCACATTCTCGATAAGTAGCTCTTTGTTTATGCAGCAAACTTCTTGCCAGTTCTTTACCTTGATTGTTTTTTAGCGTCTTTAGCAGGTGAAATAAATATTTAATAGTGACAATGACAACTTCATCCAGTTTCATTTCATCCAAGACCGGTTTCATACCTGAGTGAAGAAGGTTTTTAGAGGCAGTCCTTACAGATTACTTCAGATGAAATGAGGTACTTGTGGTGTTGGTTCATGGTGGTGATTCAAGTCCTGTACTTCAGATGAAATGAGGTACTTGTGGTGTTGGTTCACGGTGGTGATTCAAGTCCTGTAAACCCTCCAGATGACTTGCAGTCATGAGTTCAGTTTCCTTCTCCAGTTTAGCCCATTACACATGTTAGGGAAGAATTCTAAGACTTTGTACTGTAAGGGCTCTTCTGTCTGATTGCTTCAGTTTTCAAGCAGTACTTGTCTGTGTGTCTGGATGCATGACTGTATTAATGTTCAGGAGCCCTAGGTGATGATCACCTAGGCAAGTCATCCTGCCAGAAAATCCTCTTGGATTTCTACCTTCTTGTATCCGTGTATTTCCACGGAGCTGTTTAATAAAATGTAAGAGGCTTCCTATTCCAAAGATTAAATCCAATTGTGCTAGCATGGAGGTGCTTTTTCTGTTTTCCTGTCCTGTCTCGCTCTTTTGCGGTCGTGTTTACGTGTGGGTATTGCTTGGAAACCTAGGCTGGGATCAGTGATACTTGGTCAAGTACTTTACATCCATACGTTGGCTTTCAGGGCATTACAACATGCATACAAAGGATTTTATTCTCAAATATTAGGTTATTGTTCATGGTTCCTGATGCACAGAGCTACTGTAATTCTGTCGACAAGAATTGATTGAATTGAAGCCAACAATTGATGTTTGGTGCATTGAGGAGTACTTCTGTCAACAGGGCATTCTCTGGGCTTTCTGAACACTTTGAGTTGGACTAAGTTGCTTTGAGAGGAAAAAGTGTTATTTACTGCCTTGAGGTACTCTGAATGGGCCATAGGATATCCCAGCATAGTCTCTATTTTTGTCATCAACAAGAAATGCACATCAAAAGAGTGGAACAAGTCCAGTTGCTTCTGTATATGGTCATCTCCTCATGTCTTTTCCACCACGGACCCCTCTGTACCTTGCCCCTACTCCTCCCAGTCTTCCAAGGTATGAAATGTTTGTAGACCTTAGTGATTATTGATTTCAAAGTAGTGTGAGTTCTGCTTTCATCAGGAAGCCACACGGACATTTCCTTTCCCTGAGCTCTTTCCAGTGGGGATGGAGTGTTCTTGTGAAGTTGTATTTCTTGGCATAACAGAAGAGTTTCTTGGTTATACTGACAGTTTAAGATGCTAAAGTTGCAAGACGAGTGCTGATATCAACAGCTGCAAGTGACTCCTGGTTCTGCTCAGGCCCTGGAACTGGAGGTCTCTCTTGCAGAAATCAGGAGGCTGCCCAGGTGGGCACTGCCTTCAGCTTTGTGTGCTCTGCCAGAGCTCAAGGTGCACGAGGGTGAAGTACCCTGTTCATGATAACCTGTTCGCTAATTACCTGAAGCTGTACCTATAACCTCCTAGCTACTATTTAGGTTCAAGCCCCTTGTCAGATGAGTGTGATAGTTTGAAACTTCTACCTAGGAGTACCCAGTAGTGTCGTCGTATCGGTGGGCTGCAGTTTTGAAAGTGAAATGAAGGAATATTTACCAGTGACTAGACTTCTTTGAAACACATGGACTCCATGTACTTTCATACTTGCTGCTTTCCCTGGAGTTCAGTTGTGCTGCAGTTCTGTGGTGAGAAGAGACTGCAGTGGCCCGGTTGTCTTGCCGCGTGCGCCTGTACTACAGGGGCTCTGCCGTGACGGAGAGGGGCCTGCAACACCCCACCTTCCCCGCTGCCAGATCTGCGCATGTAGGTTCATCCCTGCTGTGGTTACACGTGTGGATTGCAGCCCAAAGAAAAGTGTTTATTGGTTGGCAACTTCACTGTCTTAGGAGATACAAGTTATACCTGAGAGGGGTGTGGAGCTTCATATATGTATTACTGAAACATGAGATAACTCGCTCTTTTCTGTTGCAAACTTGTAAATACGGAGTTTGTGCTTCCATGATACCTCCATAAAACTTTCTACTGAAAGACTGTCCCAATATATAAAATAATATATAAAAGTGCAGTTTGTTTAATCATCCATTGCTTTGCAGTGTATGGATGCTGACTCTGGATAAGCACTGAACAGGAGGCACCATTACAGCTTGGGAACGTTTAGAGTGAACTATTCTGAGGAACTATCTGGACATTTGAACAGGAGACTGCACTGCTTAATGATTTTTTTGTTCTGCTTGAAGCAGGTTTTTGTTTTTCCATGAAACTGCAAAGCGAGAATAAAGGTGAAACCCCATATTTAATACCATTGTAAGATATATTGTAATGCTTTTCTATCTACAGGATAATTTTTAAAAAACCCTTCACTCAGTTGTGTAGTTTTGCATGCAGTACATGTGTACATCCAGTTGCCTTCTTCAGAACTCAAATGTTAAAGCTCAGTGCAGGTTACTCTTTCCTTCTTTCTCTGTAGTTACTTGACCACAGTTACAGTCTTATTATTATTTTTTTGTTTACACCTACTATTATCTTTTTCTAAGGTGTCATGATCTTTTGTAAGCAGTTGCTGCCAGGATAGCACTGAAGTCTCTGCTACCTTCCATTAATGAAATGTTACTAAACTTCAGAGAGTTTTTTTTCACTTTGCCAGTCAAAAAAAAAGCTTGGTGCTCGGTTTTTCCTTGGCTGCTCTTTCTGTCTTCTACCTTGCAGTTGCAATGAGGAAAAATGCTAAAGCTTCTGATAGAGGCATGTGCTAATATGTCCCAAAGGATAGGATTAAACTGCTAATGTGGGAAAATAGAGCAGACAATTTGGTATTTTTGGTGTTTTGGTCTTAACGAGAATCTCAGTGTTTGCCTAGGCCTGTGTTTCAAATCTACTGTCAGTTTTGTGTCCCAGGCACAGGGGCAGGAGCATGGCAGCACACTTGAAGATTTCTGCCTTATGCTAAGGCAAGGAGTAAACAGTTTCTTCTAAAAACATATACAACGTGGGCTTGTATATGACCAACGTGGCTTGAGTAATTTGGACTCCCAATGGTAATATTTTCAGATGATAAACTGAGATAATAGGACATTCAGTAAAAATATTGTATATGACCTAGTGAAGAAAAATGTGTCCTTATGAGAGCATGAGATCAAGGCACATTGTCATACAATATAAAATCTGTGCTTTTGATCATGACTTAATTTATTCCAACTGACTCCCTGAAGCTCTTAATATCCTTTATACTTTTTAGATGCAAGACCTTGTATCTCTTCCTCCTCAAGTAGTGGTCAGAGATGATTTCTCTGGAGGATAGCCTGTTGTTTCTAGAGAGCAAAAAGAGTCTTTTCATACTGGAATACATGTTAAGAATTTAACTTCATTCCTTGAATTTTTTACAGTGTCAGTCTGTGTGACAGGAGGTGTAAACCCATGTAGATGCTAAAAGTACACATTTTTTTTTAACTGGTTTATTGGCAGTTTGCACAAAGTACATACAAGAAATCAGTATATCCCTGAAATGAAAGACTTTGAAAGATACCTGTAACTGTGTGTTGAAGGTGGGTGACCGTCAGGCCATCTAGCTTCCTGGCAGGATGAAAAAAATCTGCTTGTACAGAGTATATCCAGAAGTCTTTTAGCATGTTGGGAAATGGATCTGCTGCCTTAAGGTCAGGAAATCCTGTCACTCTAGAAGGCCACACAGGGCTGTATAGATGGTTCTGTATCCTACATGGACTCGTTTGCCTGACTTTGTTCCTCTTGTCATGATTCTGCTAAGAGCAGAGATTCACTGAAGTGGCTCTTTATGCCAGCATCTCAGATATGCTCATTTCTTGAGGGCAGCTTAGTGTAAAAACTCAACACCTTGAAAAAGGTAATGTGAAGCTGTGTGATATCCTCATGTGTATTTGAGCACTTATTTGATTGGTTTTGATTGCTGCAAACTTGACCGATTTGTCGACACTCGGCAATTGAGTTCATATTTGTTGTGTGTTGGGTAACGTGTCCTGGAAGAAAGGTTGTTCTTCAGATTCACCGGCTTGACTTTTATAGCTTTGGACAAATGTTAAGTTCTGTAAATTATAGCTGTTGCCATGTGTCCTAAATTCCCTACTTCACTTCAGTGAACTTGTTATTAAACTCTTGCATACTGATTGCAGGAAACGGCTTTCTGCAATCTTACCATGGCACGGTCCCTAGATTTTTATCTGGTGCGAACAAACAGCCCAACGAATACCGCTCAGCCTTTTGTTTCTGTCAGCAGTGTGTTAGGCTCAGATGTTACCAGGAATATGGTTTCCAAGTACTTGTCTGGTTGCGTTTTTCATTGCTGCTGTCTGTGCAGGCTGAAGCTTGAAAGTCATGTCAAAGCTCATTCTGGTCAAACCCTTTCTCTTTATCCCGACATTTCGGAGTAGCCACATGGTTTTATATGTTTGCTATAAGCATTGGTACCCTGAATAGGAGTTTGACCTTTTTTAAGTATTGGTAGAAATCCTTTTGTTTTGTGCAAGTCTTGAAGTTTTCCACTTTGAAGCCTTTCATTGCAATAGGTTTTACTTTTTCCTGGCAGTGAGTTTCATATGACTTCTTTTGAAACCACTCAGTCATTTTTATTTACAAGGTCAGAAGCCCAGTGAGGGTAGGTATGTGCAAAGAGAAGCCATTGCCTGCAGGATTTGTTCTGTGCAAGGGTCTGTCTTTGGGGATTAGAATGCCTGACCTTCTGTGCTGAGTTTCATCTCTTTAACACTGGTAAATACATGTAGGTGTACAGCTTTCCCTTTAGGAGTTACTCACTCCTGGAAAATAAATCACTTAATTTGGGAGACAGTATGTCAGTACGATGAGTATGAAAGGATACTGTAAGACGCCAAAAGATTAAAAAGGTAGAATTTGAGGGATTAATTTATATGCTCTGTCTGGGAAATGAGTGCTTGAAGTATAAATCTGTTATCTATTTTTAGTTAACAAAAAGAAATGCATGCAAAGAGACGCATATTTGGAAAGTCGGTCAATGTTTTATCATGGAATGTAGCTGTATACTTTTATTTCCAGCTCTCTGTGGCTCAAATCCTGCTACCAACTTACCAATACTTGAATCATTTCTTCTTGCATTTTTTCTTGCTCTTTCTATGTAATCTTTCTTCTTTCCTCTAGCTTTCCTGTCACATTACCATCTTTTTTTCTTCCTGTGATAAGACTTGTAATTGCATGGATTCAATTCTAAATATTTTAGATCCTTCTTAAGCTTATTTGCTTTCTCTGAATTTTTCTGCCCCCTCATTTTCCCCTGTCTTCCAGTTGGGCTCCTTTTCAAAGTGGGCAGTAGGTCTCCTCTCTAATCTCAAAGCTCTTCTTGTTCCTTCCAGCCTCCTGGCTCTCCATCTCTACATGCTTTTTAGTAGTTGTTGAGTTTCCAGCTACCCAATTCCTATAACTACTTTTTTCAACTGTGTTTTAAGGCTCCCCTGCTACCCTCCTCATCTTTGCTATGTCAAGTGCTTTGTCTACTGATTTTCCAAAGTCTGTGGCTGTTTGAACTTGGGTGAATTTTTGGTGAGCGCTTGGTCAGTGTCCTGGTTACGTATGTTTTTATCTTGTGGTGGTTTGGGGGAATCTTTTGCTTTAATGTGAGAGAGTTTTTCTACGTTTCTTTGGAAAGATAGTCGCTAATTTCCATAGGTTCAGTGTCTGTCTTCACACAGATCATTTACTATCTTACATGTTTAGTGCATTACTTGGTGTCTCAGCAAGGTGCCATAGAGAGAGGGAAAATGAATGCGGGGTAAATTAAGGTCATTTGTTCCCACGCAGAATTGCTCATTCTTCACTTGTGTACCGAATACTAAAAATGGTCGTCACGCCTCTCGTTCTTTTAGCTCCTTTGTCTTATAGTCTTGGGCCAGCTCCAAATTCTGCTTGCAACTTGCTCTGTGCACTCGAAAATGCAGAAGGTTTCTTGGCTTCCTGACAGCTACCTTTTTTTTTTTCCTCATGTTGTCCATCAGAAAGTTCACTTGTTATAAGCCCTCTCCTGTCATCCAGAAAAGAGTATCTTGTTATTTATGAAGAAACAGTGACTTTCACATACCTGTATTTCTCTCTGCATTGATTGGCCTTCTAGCTCAAACATCTCTTGTTTCTTACCTCTTTCTACCTTCCTTTCCTTGAATAAAATAAAAGAGAAGAGAAAAAGGAAGGGAAGGACGCAAATTTGGAAAGACTGAAAGAGTCAGAAGAGTTGGAATGCCAGAAAGCAAGTTCAGCTGGATGATGTGAAGGAGGATTGTCTCCTACTTGGTTCCCTTTTGGAGGTTTCTTCTGACAGGTCAGCTTCACTGGTGACTTCACCGTGGTGCCTACACTGGCCTCTGAGGTTTAGGTGAGAGGTGCCTGCTGATGCCTTCCAGCAGGACTGCCTCCTTCCCATCCCATGGCAGCTTCAGGCGTGTGTAAAACCAACCAACAGTGCGGGAGCGGGGTAGAAAAATAAGTTCCTCCTTTTCCTTTTAAGCCGCTTCTCTTCAGTCATCCTGACAACATGCTGTCTTCTCCTCCTCGTTCTGTTAGGAAGCCTGGCCACTTCCAAGATGTTCTCCTTGACTTTCTTGTGAGCATCATGACCTTTTTGTCCCTCATACGATACCTCGAGTCGTTGTGGAGAACCTTTGTGCGCTGCTACCCTCCTGTTGTGGTTGTCTACAGAGCATACTCAGCACCAAATACTGAAAGTGGCCCCCTCAAAGGTTGCATTGTATCTAATAGGGAAAAAAATGCCTTTTTTTTTCTCTGCAAGTTGTTTCTGCATCTTTTTTATTTATTTTTAAAACTAATTTGTGTTAGCCAGTACAGAAGGAAGTTAAGCTTTCGTCATGTTTGTCACTGTTCCTTTGTCTGCTACCCTCTCCTTTCTGCTGTTAGTCAGTTATTGCATCATTTCATTAATTGTTTTATACATTTACTCAGTGGTTATAATTTACCTCTTGAGACTTTGCAGTAACTTTACAATTTTGGCTACTTTGACTTGGAATATTTTCCTTTAAGGTTTTGTATACCTATGTCAGTGTTTGTTATGCCCTCTGTAAATTTGTTAGCAACTAGCTATCATTATAGTAGCTATTCTCACAGCTTTGAACTCTTGATTTTCTTGATTAGTTCACTGTGAAATGCTGTCTCTGGACAAGGATTAAGTCCAGCTATAAAGTTATGTAGCACTGGATATTTTTTCTTAAGATTGAGGTAGAATTTGCTTTTCCAGTTTAAAAATGGGAAAAATATAATTTACAGCCTTTTCACAATTGTTTGCTCTGCTAATAAAACAGATGAAATTCTGTTTATCCCATTAAAGTTACATTGTGTAGAATGAAAATGGGCCTGCTATATAAACAGAAATACCTAATTGTTTTTTCTTTTTCAAAAATAATGGCAGCAAAAAGTATATATATTTCAAAGGCTTGGAATGGAAACGTGTGTAACAGTGGCAGTAGGGCAGGCCTGCTATTTTCCTGAGCTGAGGGTGCTAATTTTGGATATCGGGACTAAATAAGATACAGCTGTGGATTGTAATTTCTTGAAAGCAGTGTATCACTGTTTAAAACTAACTTTAATCCTTGCAGACCAGTAATGGAGGAGGGAGTTTAAGTGATTATTCCTCCTCTGTCCCATCAACTCCAAGCACCAGCCAGAAGGAGCTACGGATTGATGTTCCTCCCACTGCCAACACACCAACACCTGTCCGTAAACAGTCCAAGCGCCGGTCCAACCTTTTCACGGTGAGTGAGCCGAGGAAGACAACGTTGCTGTGTTTTAAGTCGTACTTGGTGGTGAAGGACTGAGCTTCCTACTTGCTAAGCTGAGCTGGTCTTGTCCAAACAAAAGTGTTGAGGCGCATCTATAGATTTGAAACACAAAGCGTCTTAGAACTACCATAAGGCTCCAATTTGAAGTCTTAAACAGAAACTAAGCATTTTATTATTATTTTTTACTGTGAATTTCAGTGAAACGAATTGGTGGTTGAGTTCTGGTGCATTTAGCCTGAATTCACAGGTCTGCCTCAGTTTTCTGCTTCAGCTTGCCTCATCCTGTGATCAGGGAGAAAACTGGGCCTCTGCTTGCCAAGCTGGACCTTTAAGAGTAACACTAAAGACACCTTGAGCTTCTTTAATGAGGTGTCTGAAGTTTATAAGGAGGTCTCCGTTGGTGTTTGCCAGGGGAATCCTATGCAGTAGTGGAAAACTGTTTGCTAGTTTTATTACTGCACAGTATCAGTTCATTTGTGTTTTCTAGGGCTAAAAGATGTAACGGAGATGAGTTTTAGGACTTTCCTCCTAAACTGTCTAGTTTTGGTTTCCCTTAGAAACAAAATATAACAAATAGCTTGCCTGGCCCCCGATAACAGGTTAGGCACATAGGAAAACTGAATAAATCTTCGACTGATGATGTCCTTATTTGAGCAGTTTTACTAAAAGATTTGTGATGGTGCTGCATGTATAACTGTGGTGTTGCAAAACAGACTTTTGACGCTATTTTAATATTCTTCTAACGTATAGCGTTCCTTTGGGCAGGTTTATACGTTCCTTGCACTGTACCTACGCTAGTCATGGTAGAAAGCTGCATCTGCTCTGTCGTCAGAAGAAAAATTATATTTTGTATTCCAAAGACACTGTCATGTTTACTTCCCAGAGGTAGTTCACTCCTTGAAACCATTTACAAAAACTAGTGAGACCCCAAAATTTGATCTCTAGGCCTTTAGCAAATAAATAAGCTCATTGTGGTTTTGGAGTTTGGAGTGGCAGTACAGCATTTCACAGATCATGTCTCATCTGCCCCTCTTGTGAGCGATATTTTGATTAAAAATTACAGCTCTTAAAATTCCTACAAAGTAATTTAAATATTTGTCATTAATTTTAGCAGCAAAACATGCGAAAATGAGTGGTATTCAAAAGTCTGTGAGGATTTGGTGCTGACGTTTCATAGTGGTTGCATGGATGTATTTTTCTTCACCCTTTTTATGGGAATACTCTGAGAATCCTCGTGGGTTATTAACTCCACTAGATGTCAGTGTCATCCTAGAAACGGGAAGCAGAGTAATAAATTTGGAAATGGTCAGAACGGAGGAGTGCTACCACTTCTGTCAAAAGCGTTTGCCAACCATTTCTTGTCTGAAGTAAGCATGAAATGCAAGGAGGGCTGTTTAGATGTTTTAATTTTGAATGAGTGTAAATTTGAGAGCGTGAATGAAGAGAAACGTGTGTGTCTGCAACTGCGGACAGGTTGGAAAATGGTTTTAAGGCAGCTGTATCTGCTATAAGCAAATAGATTAAAACTCTGGTTCGTAACCATGTATAGCTTAGTGAGAGAACCCAGCATACTAATAGGAGAAAATGCTGACAACTGTTGTCTGTTTTCTGGGGTAGAATGGGAAAAATAAGTGCTGTGGTTAAGAAAACAATTTTTATCTATTAGGAATTAGGATTTTTTGTCTGTTAAGATCCAGGCATATTGAATGTTGTTTAATAAGCTACTGTGCAATGCAAATGCTGAAGTATTAGCCCTGACTTTGCTGAAATATGGGTTTTGAGCCGTGTGAGTCAGGCTGGAATTGTGCAGCTGAACTAACAGATGACCTGTATATCTGGTTATGTGTAGTTAGAAACAGAGACAGAAGTTGAAAATATTGTATTGTGCAGCTCTGGGGTCTTTTTGCTGTGCTTATTTCCTAAACTGTTGCTGGCATCTGTCACCTGTTTATTTTGTAAATGTGAATCCCCTTGTTCTCTAGGGGATGTGTTTAGCTTTCTCCGTGAAGCTCTTCTAGTTTGGGAAGAAAATGGGGTTAAGTAGCAAACAGATGTGATTGTCTTAAATCTATCATGGTGTTTGAGTGGGAACAGGGTTGAGAACTTTAATGATGTTAATGATTAAGTGCATTACATACAGTATCTTATCTTGATGATTTCCCTGGCTGGGAATATTTTCTGTCAAGTAATTGTTGCAGTAGCTGACTTTCCACTTCAGTGATAAAAATAAAGCAACAAATAATGTAGGAGAAATGCCCTGTGTTTTATGCCTGGTAGTACAGGAAGAACTGAATAATAGTGTATAGCAGCTATGAGATGTAAATAAGATAACTTCAGTAAAGAACTGACTGTAACAACTTTGCCAGTTACGCGTGAAGTGGATGAGCTGCTGGTACAGCAAGATGCCTTTCATCTTATATTCAGTAGTGCCTATCTTCGATGTTATTTAAATTGCAGGAATTATTTGTGTTAAAATGACCCTCCTATCTCAGGATCTGTTAATAGAGGTTCAGTATTCGTATATTTGCATTGTCTGGTCTGATGGTACCAGGATCTTGTCCTGACCAAAATCTCCTGTTCCCCTATAAAAAGTGCTACTGTTGCAGTTTGCTCTAATAAACACTGGAGCCTGATAGCATTTTCCCCTTGAAAAATCTCTGTATGCTGTGATTGCAAGCAGCTTTCCCAACTTACCTAGCAAGCTCTGGGTTTCTATACTCTCAGCACTTGACAGCGTTTTATATGTATTTACTTCCTTTCTGTGTGCCGTGTATTATTTCCTGATGCAGTCACTTTTTTATGGCATAGAAAACCTGGCTTTTTTTAATTCAGTTCATAGATATTTAGTTTAGCTTTTCAGAGACAGGATCCTTTCTTTAAAAAAAAAAAAGTCAAGTCAAATAGAAAGAAACATTCAAGTTGACAACTTCCCTCCCAAGGAGTTGGCGACCATCATTGAGTTTCTTTAAAATCTGTCACTTCCAGCCGCTTTGCCCTATTGACGCTTTGTTTTGCGTTTTATTATGGGGAAGTGGCACTTTCAGATTCAGAAATCCGTCTTGAAGGAAGAGGGACAATAGTTATCTCGAGTGCTGGGTTTCATCCCTCCCACTTGTTTTGCTTGCTTTCATTTATTCTTTGTTTAATTCCCGGGCATGTCATTCCTTTGCCCCTAACCATAGTAACTGGTGATAGGAGCCTGCTCCCAGCGGAGCTGCCGAAAGCGCCAGTTCCCGCTGTGCAAATGTGTTGCTCAGGATGGTGTTAGGTGGAGTCTTCCTCCGTGGGGTTTTCCCTTCCCCTTTTCCTGCCCTTGCCTCCTAAGGCAACTGCTCTGGGCAATTTTATTCCTCCTGTGCCTTGGCCCAACGAATGGGACAATCTGGGGAGTGGATGTTTTAATCTGGCTCTGAGTTTAACTATCTTTCAACCCTGTCTTTAAACTACCCTGAAAAGCAAAAGCCCTCTCTGATGCTGGTTGGGTTTTTGTTACCTTTCCATAGGCCTCATGAGCATATTTATTGCATACGGCATGAGGGATTTGAAAAGCACATGAAATTCCTATTGAAAAGTGATGGAGTAAAGTTAGCACTTGTCACTTGGGTTATTAAGGAGGACTAGGCTTGGATTTTTTTCTTTGAATAAAATAAATCTGTCAACATCATTATGCGTGTCCATTCTTCTATGAAGATGGACCACAAGCTCAATGTCATCTTAAAATTTCTAGATAACTTCCTAAAGCCTTGCAGAAAGCCCTAGGCATCCCTACTCCAAAGTCAGCTCTTACGACAGAGCCTGCCAAGCAAAGGCAATTGAGTTTCTGAAAATTAAAGCAATCTTCCTTTCTTTTTTTTTTCCTCATTGCATATAGATAACTTCTATTCAGCATCAGTCATTCCCATATTCTTCAAACTTTTGGATCAGCTAAAAGTAGTATTTTTAAAAAAAATTAAAATGGGTGTTCTCAAGGCAGCAGCATTAAGTCATACTTGATGTGATTGGGTAATTGGGTATATACAGGTATGTACTGGGTTTCCTTAAGGAGAACTGGGAGTCTTTATTCTTCTTTGGACCCACTAGGAGGAACTTCAGCACCGTGTCCTCTGATCTGTTGGGTCTTCAAGCAATGAGTCTGGAGCTCCCTAAGACTAAATGCCATTTTATTTTAAACAAGTGAACAGTGAAGGTCAGAGATGGTGTCTTAGATTGTAGATTTGGGGCCGGTTGTGGGTTTCTCTAGCTTCTTCCCGTTCCTCCTAGAGCCATATCAGTGTATCCAATTATTTTATTTTTTTAATTGCTATGGGATGGGGGGCGGAAAAAGCATGCTCTGCGTGAACTGCCCTATCTAACGGTGCGCAAACTTTCTTTTGCTCTGCAGTCTCGGAAAGGGAGTGACCCAGACAAAGACAAGAAGGTCCTGGAGAGCAGAACGGATAGCATTGGAAGCGGCCGTGCAATCCCAATTAAACAGGTATGCTGCAATACAGCCGTGTCTATATATTTTTTTTTGCTTTCCCTAGTTGGAGACACACCTCAGGTCTCGAGCGCGCCAGCGCTGGGCCTGCGCGCCCAGCCTTGTTTGATGTGCTCTGCTGATGAATGTGGAAGTCACTCACTTGACATCAATTAGGAGAGGTTCCTGTGTGTATTAAAATGGGATCATTAGAATAAGAAGAGGGAAAATGTGACAACAGGCCTAATGAAGTGCAGTCTGCCGGCCTGCATATGGAGCGCGTTTCTAGGCTGCGCCGGCTTCAAAGCCGCCCTTTGTAGCGAACGCTTTGATTGGGCCGGTTGCCGCCAGCCGACAGGGGGAAATGGGCTCGCTGCACAAGAGCCCCTTGTGATCGCCGAAATAGCCTGACGCGGCCCTAATTTGCTGTCGCAGGCGGACATCTGAACGCGGTCGCGGGCTGCTTTGCAACAACGAGGCAATTAGTTGTGATAATCAGAGCCGGTGTGTCAGCTGCGCGCTCTTGTTTGTAATTTGCTAATGAAGGAATTGTAACTTTGATTAGGTTCAGTTTCATTTAGGCCTTATTATATAAGAGAGCGTTTACAGCTGTAATGTGTGGCCTTAATTAAACTTCCCCATTACACAACAGGCCTCGACTTGGCGGATTTGTTTGGGACTGTTTTCACTAGCCAAGATGCACTTTCATTAGCCCAGGAAAGCGTCTGCTAAATTGTCGCTGCGCGTGCTGCTTTGCAAGGCACGGGCAATGCTGGAAGCTTGTGCAGAGCGTTTGGGTGAACGAGACCATTTGCGTTTTTTCAAATTAAAATCACGTGATACCGGGGCGGTGGAGAGTGCCGGGCTGAGTGTTTCTATGAGAGGCTTCGCCAGCAGCCTCATTAGAGGCACTTGTGAGCGTTTCCTATGAGTTGCAGTGCTGGACATGGCATAAATGCTGGGGGAAAGTAGCTCATTTTCTTACTGTGTAAGTGTTTGGGGGGATTGCTTTCCTGCCTCTCCGTGGACCACTTGTTGTTTCCTGGGTTGCTTCTCAATATCTTCCTCAGTTCCTGCCTCATCTTGTCAGATAGCCTTGGGTCTCTTGCTTTATTTTTGGGGGAGGGAGATCAGAGATTGAGGACTTTGCACTCTTAATTAGTTGTAATGATTTTTTCTTTCTTACAAATCAGATAAAAGGCTTTTTATTATTTATTTAATTCTGTTTTGCATCATCCAAGAGCAAAACTGCTGTCATCTCCATGAATTGGTAGTAGATGCATTTTAATCAAACTCGCACACAATTTGGAATAGCAGTTTGAACCCAGTTAAGCCGTGTGCTTGGCACTGTGCTCAGGGCAGGAGTTTTTCAGGCTTTCAAAACAAACTAAATTTTTTTTCTGCTAGCTTTTGTATGGCATGAGGTGGATTAGACTGGCTAGACTTTTTGGGGATAGTCCTAATTAAACAAAAGTGCCTGTAAATGCAAATGCAAGTGGAAATACTGAGGCATAAACTTAGCAATATTGGTCTGAAATGTGCATACTGTTCTCTTCTACAAATATGCTGTGTGAAATGAATTTGATTAAAAATGCACCTGTAGGAAGCCTCTCTTGGAATATTTCTCCAAAGACAAGATGCATGCTGCCACATTGGAATAAAATAGTTTCATCCATCATTCAGAATATGTCCATGAAAATTTTTCCTTCCATCCCCTACTTTGCATTGTGACAAAGTGTAATATAGGATACTTCATCTGTCCTGTTGAGGGTGATGAGTCTTTCAGGAATGTGTACTTGTCTTAGTAACCACAGGGTATAAGCAATTACTTAAACTGTTTAGGAAGATCTTTAGTTGGCAGCTATATCCTGTTCTTTGAGGAGATGATGTGGGGTTGCTGCTGTCAGTGCTATTTTGCACCATGCTCATGCATTAATATTGGAGCTCATAATTTTTCTACTTTATAAAAATTTTTCAGTGAAGACAGAAGACCATCATCATCTGCCAGTTAAAAGGAAGTAAGATGCAGTTCGAAAAAGTATTGTTTGATGAAAAGATGCTTCATAAAATAGAGAAAAAAAAATCCTTCTGACCCAGGGCAAGTGAGTGTTGGGTATGGTCAAGTTTTGGGGTTTGCTTTGTTTTTTTCCTGGGCATTATTGATTGCTAGGAAGGCAATGGAACATGGTATCATCCAATGGCCTGCAAATCACTTATGGCTTGCAAAATAAAGCAGTGAATTCCTATGTAATTGTCCTATAAATTGGCTTAAGGAATGGAGGAGAGGGGGAAGAGAAATTATTCTTAGATATTTTTAAAAAGGAAAGAAAAAGGACATGTTCTCAATTGATGGCTGCTTTGACCTTCTCACCTACTTCAGGTATTTTTCCTATTGTAAATTAGAAACAGCTTTTTTTTTTTTTTTTCTTTTAAGAGGAAACATTTAATTACAAATGGAAATGCAATATGCATTTGTACGGAGTATATTTCTCTACCTTGTAAAAAAAAATATATACATACGTGTGTGTGTGTGTGTATATATATATATATATATATGTGTACTAGTTTGAAGTGGTCTCGAATTACCAGCTCTTTTGTGTCAAGCTTGCATCTCTGACCGTGGGAGAAGGTGCCTTGAATGTGGAGCAGGGGAAAGCTCGTTGTCTACCAGCCTGTTAGGGCAGATCTAACCAGTAGATTGTGGGCTCTGGTGCCCGGGCGAGGCATTGGGAAACTTCTCTGAACTGGTGCGGTTTCCTATGGGGAAGGTGGTATCTTTTTTAAGGATTTAAGAATTTTAAGGATTTACAGTGAATGAGAGAGAGATGTGAGAAGGAACCTAAATTTTTAATAATTTGTCATACTAATATGCTTATAGGGGTAATACTTTTTCCATAGCAAACTCCTTCCATCTTGATGTATTTTGATGGCAGATAAATAGTTGGTGGCCAGGAAGAAAAATCCATTCTAGGGAATTTCAGTGCAGATTGCAGTTTTCACACTTGTGCTGTGGAAGAGCTATGTCATGGTATTATTTGAAGTTTTATTTTTTCCTTCTTGGTCTTTCGTCTCCCTGTCTTTCACAAACCTAAAAGTCACCTTGCTACCGTAGTCCATGCTGGAACCAAGAGTAACCTCCAGGGCTAGGATTGTCCTTTAAGGAACTGAGAAGTGAGATGCCTTTGCCAGCCTCGTGCACATACTCTTTCACTGTGCCGTTAGGACATCTTTAAAAGCATGTAGTGATTTGGCCTTAATATCTGTTGTCATTCCTTTTTTGATTCTCTGTAGGTTCTTACTCTGTGTATAGTGCAGTAATGCTTTTTAAGAGCTGTTGGCAAGACGGTGCAAGGCAAAAAAGACCTTTTCTTGTATAAATCTAAGCTTGTGGATGATGGTGAGTGAGTCAGTGTGTTGGTTGTTGCAGCTTATTAGAAGATTTCCTTGGGTGGGAGGAAGAGTACAACCGTAGCAAAGTTCAGGTTGAAACTCTAATACTGTGAATTTGGGATTGTCTGTTCATTTACTGTAAATGTTCCTTGCAAAAGATAATTTTAAAAAAATCTAATAAAAGTCTTAATGTTCAGATACTGAAGCCAAAGGCTTGGATATAACAGTGTATCCTCTTGTCAGTAGGTGATTCTTAGCACCTGAAGCCTGCTGAAAAGGGTATTTCTCAGTGCAAAAATTGGATAATTGAAGATTGGGAATGTCCTCTTTTTGATGACAGAATGTGGAATCTCCTCTGGGGTAGAGGACATAGTAAGGGGGAAAGTGGAGTTGATAAGAGGTAGGTATGTTTGTGTGGTGGGGAGGGAGCACAGTACAATGAGATACCTGTTCAGAAGACGAGCTTTCTAGGAAGTCTGGAAATCCAAGATGAGATGAGTAATGGACCTGAATGTCAGTGCCAAAGCTCTCCTAGCTCCGGTGTGCATTGCTGCTCTCAAACCAGAGTAGCTATGGTGCGCCTTGCATAAGTGGAGATTTTCTATGTATATTTAAAATTCTGTGGGTGTTTACAGGTTGTTTAAACTCCTAGAGCACATTTTTCCCCTTATAATTTTATACTATAGCCTGCCTTTGACACAAATGCCACCCCTATGGCTAGTAGAGTTGCACTGTAGGGTTGGCAGCTTTGACTTTGGCCTAAGCCAGTTAAGCCCAAGAATCCCACGGAAAGGCATAGCAAGGTATCCTGCAGAGCCATTTGCACAGCCATTCGGTGGGTCATTTGGTCAAGAGAAGCAGAGGTGTGTCCCACTCCTTAATTCCTAATTTCTTTTTCCAAATTCCAGATAGGAATTAGGGAAAAGATTCCAGATAGGTTTATGGAAATTGTTAATGGACTTTGTCTCTGTGAGGAGATACCTTCCTCCTTTGTGGCTTTTTCCTTAGCTTGACGCACTTTGACTTAAGAGTGTTAATTTTATTTTCTATGTCCTTCCTAAATGTTAAAAATCACTTTTCACTGCAGTGCTAAATATGGTTTTATTAATCAAAGCCATTTTAAAGCTGCCCTGAACAACCTTCTTATTCCCAGCAGAAATGCAGAACACAAGCAGTGCCAGCTGAGTGTGTTTTTAACAGGTCTGTGCTAACTTTTGCCAAAACCCTCTAAGGTGAGTGAAATGTTGAGAATCCAGTTCCATAGGAGAGAGGGAAAAAAAATTCCCTATAAAAAAAAGTGATTTTTCCACATTATAGGTAGGTGTATCAGCATACCTCAGTTCTGGGCTTTCAGTGGCTTTTTGGTGAATGTCATAATTAGAGGGGAAAAAAAAAAAAAAAAAACTAAAATGCTAAGATCATATGTTTAATATCGTTCAACTTCAGGAGGTTTTATAAGAAAGAGATTCTGCAGAGATTCCTCACTTGTACTTCATTTACATGTTGTTATCTACCTCCCAAGTGATGGGTTTTCAGCATGATTGCTTTTTTCCTGCACCCTTGCTCATGTGCTGTTTTAATTCCCTCTGCGAATCCAAGTCCTAAAATGTTCAGAACGATGCCAACCCGAAGTTAAAATCCCTAAAACTTCCGTGTTTGAGAGAGGTGTTTACACTAGAAAAATTTGTGCTGGCAACTTATTTCTTCCAACGCTACAGTTGTAGCCAAGTTGGGGTGAGTGACATCACTGACATTCAAAACCATTTCTTCTAAAAATGAAGACTCGCTTCCCAGCAGTTTGAGTGAATATTTTTAAGTGAGTATGAGTCTATATATTTTAGTGCAACATACTTTCTACCATGTATTTTTGTTGCAGTAGTTTGGAAAGAGGGTTTTTATTTTCTGCACTCTTGCTGGATCTTTATCAGTAGGGCATATTCCAGTAAGAAAAAGGAAAAAATCCTAACAAGAAAAATAAAAGCAAGAAGCTCAGCTCAGCGGTGAGTGGGCTTGTCATGTATTAATTTTTCATTGCTGTGGAGAATTGTACATACATAATCACTTGATTGCAGTGGGAGTTAGCGAGCTCCTATGGTGTCATTTGCATAAATCTTGTTAAGTCAATGGCAGTTAATGAAGTACAAATGAGCCTGGAGAAGGTGACATGCAAATCGTGGGTGGCAGATGGGAGGTCTGTTTTGGGGATGGCAGCTGTGTGCGCTTTCCTTTTTTTTATTTATTTTTTTCTCCCCCTTCTGCTCCCCCCCACCGCCAGATTAGAGTGTAAATAAATACACAAGAGCTGGCCTTGACTTTCTGCTTTCAGAGATTCTGGTATTTGGCATTTCTGCATAATCACAGATGCTATTATTATTATTATACAGCTGAACCAGGTAACCTTGACTGTTCTTTTACCCAAAATTGTCATGCCTGGGCATTGGTCACAATAGAGGTGGAGAGGCTACCTGAACCCTTAGTTACGCATCTGGTGCCCCCAAATTCCCATGCAGTCGCCTAGGAGCAGCGAACTTCAAATTTGGCTCCAAAATAAATTTTCTAGTGCTTAGTAGTGCAATGACAACATAGTAAAAGATTTGCCATCCATGACTTGCAAAGGTGAACTTCAGAATCCATTCGCTTCTCTGGGTTTGCAAATGGCTATATTAATGGAAAAAGTTGAATATCTTATTCAGACTTTGCTCTGAAAGCTTTTAGGTGGTGTTTCAAATGACCTTTTTTGCCTATCCATTTGTGATGAGCTATTTTGTCTCTCCTACTCTGAATTTAGAAAGCCAAATATTTTTTAGGCAACATTTAAGGTACCTGTGGAGCTGTCAGCAATACCGCAGCAGAACTTAGTAGGTGAAACACTGGTCTCTGTGTGTGTGTATATATCTATATATTCTCCAGAAAGACTTTGGCTGCTGTATGCATGTCTTAGGTCTTTCCTTAAGTTGAGTGTCAACAAAAATGCAACTTCATAAAGTGCGTCTGAATCCTGTGAAAGGAGGTGGTGGTGAACTTGGGTGAGGGGGGTGGAGTTTTTCAAGCATGTTATCAATAAAAGTCCAGCTTGGCAGGAAAAATGTTGCTCCTGTTAGGTAAATTCTGAAATATAGAAAAGTTGTGTTATGACTTCCATTCCCTTGTTAGCGTTTTTTTTTTTTTTAAATATCAATTTGGTGCTGCTGACTGGAAATTCTCTGAAAAATTTTTGAGTAGTATTGCATAGTTAAATTTCAGTCCATTTTCAAGCCCTAAAATCATAGAGGATGCAGAAAGGCTTTTATGAGGGAAGAACTCTGTTATATGTTTAAGCAATACTAAAAAAATTAAAAAAATATATTTAAGTTTTTGCTAGTGAATACTTTCAATGCACATGTATTTTTATGGAATACTGCATGCATAAATACACCAGCTAATGTTCTAAAAAAAGGAAAGTAAAAAAAAAAAAAGAAACAGAAAAAGGTGGAATGTTGCTTGTTTAAAACCTGGGTTTTATGCGATTTAGTTTAAGCATTCGCTCTTGCTATGGATCTGGGGAGAAAGTTTGGATGTCACCTGAAGCAGCTGCCCCGCATCAGCTGAGCGCAGCAGGGGCTCTCCAGCACCTTGGGCTGCTGTGGAGGGTGAGCTGCTGCTAATGCATTTCCCCCTATATTATTACTCTGACGCTGTGCCTGTCTGCTGTAGGTGATATTTCTTGGCTCTTCCTAACCCCATCTGCCTCTTCATTTTTGAACTGGAGCATTTCTGCATGTGGTAACAAGTGTATGTAGTTGGGGTCCCTGCCTTGGAACCAGAAGGTAGCATGGAATCTGCAATATGGTTTCCTATGAGATAGCAAGAGCTTGTCTCTGCTGCTGTAAGAAGGCTTCAGCAAGGGTCAGCTGGAGTATCATTGAAATAGGTTTTGAAAAGAAACTGTGAGCCACATATAGTCAGTCAAACTGATTTCCTTAGTCCTTCTCACTAGCAGAAGAGCACCGTAATGCTTGGGGCAAGTGTCAGAGCTGAGAGGCCCCGTTGCCATCAACAGTAAATGCTTTTTTGCAGCAGGTTTCCTGAATGTAAATGTTTACTTTGAGGCTACCACAAGAGGGAACAGATAAGCACCCATCTGAGCATCTTCTCTTCCTTAATTCATCCAGCTTGACAGGCCATAAAACTGGTGTGGCAGCATGGGGACTGATTCAGGACGCCCCAGCTACAGGCTGACAGCTGACAGGCCCTGGGACCTGGTGGGGAGTGCCAAGGCCCAGCCTGCTGCTTCTCTCTTCCGTGGGCTATAACATCCAGTTACATTTTGAGTCAAAAATGACTAACACAAGCAATGACCAAGCACACTTAAAAACAAGGGCCACAAAACTTCTGGGAGGACCCAAGAAACTCCATAGTTTACTTGCTCTAATCATATGTAACATGACTTTTCTGACCAAATATTGCCTACAGAGCTCAGGGTCTGAAGCTTTATTTACAGAGACCCACACTGTCATTCTGTGCCTTCTGCTCTTTGCTGTGCTCTAAAGGATTCCCCCAGACTCCTGTTGCTTTGGTTCTTATTTATTCATGTGCAGAGTAGCAGAAACGTCTTCACTTAGTTGGGCTTGAGGCTAGTTCTGATTCTCCACCACTGCTAAAAGCTAAGAATTGTTTTTGGTTAATCAGAAGGTAAGTGAAAGCAGCCATTAGTCTAATGCTGTAAGCGATGAGTGGAATTTCTGCCTGGAAATTTCCTGGCTTTCAAATAGGATTCAGGATGCAAATATAGAGTATCGCTCTGCAGTCATCTGGAGTGTATGGCTTTACCTGAAACCTCTGCGCTATTGAATTCTGTGCTCTGAACAAGAGTTTTAGGAGTGGGACTGTTTCCCCTCAGCTTCTTTTATATAAAGGGAAATGAAAAAACAACTGAGAGACTCCACTTCATCATGCAGCTTCTTCCTACAAATGATTAATGTTAATGTGGATGCAGTAATAGGAGATCACAGGCAAGAAAATGCCAGTTTGAGAGAGACCTATCTTAAATTATATGAGATCATAAGTCCGATCTCAAAAGATAGGTCTATGTCGTGATGAGACTGTTTTCCAGTTTAAATGGATGAAACTTTTTTCCCAGCTTGTGCTACCACTGCTTGTTTTAATAAATATTCTACTAATACTCCTGGATCGACATATTTTTTACTGCAGCTCTTCTGTCAGTAATGTTGTTTCTGACACGCTGCTCTTTCTTGATGCAAATTTTGTGTTCCACATTGAAATATTGTGGCTTTTCGTAAGCACAGTGGCTTTTTTTGTTTGTTTGTTTGTTTGTTTGTTTTGTTTTGTTTTAAGGACAAGTTGAGTTGATTTGGTCAAAAAATCTGAGAGCCAAGATACCACTGCTCACACAGGCAGCTACAACCCCACATTGGTGTCTCCGAGGGTGGCTTTCCAAAACTCTGAAATGCTGCTAACAAGGAATTGGCACAGGCCGTTGTTTTATTCATTTACATCTAGTGGAAGGTGTAATTTCTTCTGTCACACTTCTGTCTAATCACAGTAATCAGTATCTGGATATGCTTGTACAAACATGAGGGTGTGCTTTTTAGCTAAATACTTGCAGTGCTGAAATCTTCTGTGCAATTCCTCTGCAATTGTTTATAATCAGAACATACACATTTTGCTCTGTTTTTTAATGAGTTGATTACTACTTTTAAACTGTTTTGTACTCACTGTGGTTCTGCAAATTGTTAACTGGTAGCTACCAGTATAATTAAATATTTCAGAGCACTTGGCTGTGGTTGCATTGAACTGTGAAGAAATAATGTTATATAGCCAATCAAAAAGAGATACTTGTAAACTCATTTAAAGCGTCAGAGTGTGTTAGGACTATCATGGTGATGCTTATTGCAGGAGAAATTAAAGATACAGTTTTGTGCTAAGAGGCAATACAGAAATTAGTTCCTGAATTAGTTGTTAATTGATTTGGTAATTCCCTCGGGTCTGCATGCTCTTTTTTCCTTTTTTGTTGTTGCATTCAGTTAACAGTGACTATTCCCAGTGCACTCGAAATATTTTTTCCAATTAGATCAAATGTGCCCTTACATCAGAGGAACAGCTATAGCTGCATGTACCTGCCTAGAATAATGTTTCATGTGACTGTGAAAGCTATTTTTTCTCTCTCTCTCTTTTTTTTTGGGGGATGGTGGTGGTGGTTTTTCTTTTGTTTTGTTTTTTCTCCATATTTTTGGCAGTTTCCAGATAGTGTCCTAAGCCAAGCAATAGCTGAAAGTATTTGAAATGAAGTAATGTTAAGAAGTTTCTTCCACTTTCCTGGATTTCATGGAAATCTGTGCTATTGTGAAGCATGCTTTAATGGTGACCTCTGCAGTTCCAGGCAGTGGAAGAAACAAATTGGACGAGCAGATGTAAATAGCCTGTTGTTTTTGTTGTTTTTATTTTTTTTTCTCTCCAAAAATTGAAACAACAGCAGTCTACATAGATGTGCCTATTGCTTTCCAACTTAAAGAACTACAAAGAAAGTATTAGCAATAGAGTATTCAGAAAAAAAATGCTTTCTATTCACAAATTTATTTGCACATGATTGTGGCCCTAAATTTGCAGTTGTTGGATCAAGTTTCTTGATCTCCATCGAGTAGGTGGCTTTGGGGGTTGGACTAGACGATTTCTAGATGTCCCTTCCAACCTCAACCATCTGTGATTCTGCTCTGTTCTGACCAGTTAAACTTGTGGGTAGCTTGGTCATAACTGTTCCCAGCATCATAATTTGTGTTTCTGCTACAATGCATACGAGAGGAAATTTAGTATTATAAATTGTACTAAATTTTACCTGATAAATAAATATATTTATTTCTTTTTATTAGTGGAGTTTTTTGCTTCTGAGCAGTAGAAGAATGTTCTACCTTTTAAGGCAAGGATGAGAGAAATAATAAGTATTAAAAAACTTCAGGAACAGTAATGGGAAGTTTTCTTCGTGTTCTGATGAAGACTGGCTTTCTCATGAGTCTAGGTGCTTTCCATCCTTGTGATGGGGCAACAGGCAGGCCATGAGCCAGCAGGAGACCTCCTCCTCCTTCCCGTTCCCCTGGGAAACTCAGGAGAATTTTCTCCCAATGGGTCATCTGGAGTGTGCTAGTGTATGGCCAGATCTCCAGCCCCTTGAGAGGAAGCACCGAAGATAATGAAGAGGCATCAGATTAATTTGGGGGAGAGGAGGAGAGAAGTATCAAAAGCAATGGAGATATAAAAGAGAACATCAATAAAACAGGCCATAATATGACTTTAAAAAATTTATTAGAATTTTCCAGTACTGAAATTGTGTAATAAATCAAAATGGCATCTGCATGTGACATGCTGAGATTGACAGGCATGAGGTACTAAGGTGTCTTCACTATTGTCCTTAGGCTAAGGATTGGCTGCCAGCCAAAAGCCATTGAGCAAGATCTCTGTGTAGAGATCCTGCTGTAATAGTTTTCTCTGTGTTGTCTCTAGAAAATGCTTATAAGAGGCATTCTTTTATTATTATTATTACTTGAGCTATCTCTATCCACTCAGATAATTAAAAAGAACTGCAGAATCACTCAGTGGCATATTTTGTGCACGATTCTATAAATGTTGAAAGGAAATAAGTGACCTTCAGTCATTTTTAGCAGGTGAGATCCAGAGATGCCTTCATGGTCATGATCTCTCCTTGAGATGTAGTGGTCATAAAGAAAAAAATTGCAGCTAACCCTTCAGGATGGAGCATTCCTTTCCAAGCCGCACATGTTTTACATTGAGTCTCAGTTCATGGAAGCTCATCCAAGGTATCAGTGCAGAAGAAACACTCCTGCAGCTGTCCCTTCATTTGGAGGGACAGTGTGCACGAGAGGCAAGGACAGACATACCTGCTCAAAGCTTGCTTGCCAGAACCCTCTGCAAGTGCGAGGGAGGAGTTGGCGTGGAAGACTGGTGTACGGCAGCGAGCAGGACTGCCTTGATAGGCTTTGCTTGACACCACGATTATTAATATGTTTCACGGATGTTTTGGGGATTCCACCATATTTGTATGGTTGCCAGCTAAACGTTGACAGTTGCATTGTGGTTAATAAATTCATTTAGATTTATAAGCATTGTTTACAGAACCTGTTCGCCTGCTGAAACTCTAACAGCATCTGTTCCTTCTTACTAATTAACTGCTAATTACGAATGAGCTTTGTGTGTTTGTCAGTATAACTGGCTCATGCATTTTGTAAGGAACATTAACAAATTGATTTACATAGTGGTAAAGCAATCAAAAGAGTAAACTGAACAGCACGCATTTAAAGCCCTTTAGCCGAATTTTTTTGAATGAGGCAAACTTTGGGCATGATGAGTATTGCTGTAATTTTTTGGATACCTTTTTAATGTTGTGGTTGTTGCATGTGAATGACAATAACAAACAGTAAAGGGGATAAGGGAGGAATATTGCTCTTTTGGGAAGAGCAGGGATGTAGCTATGAAGTGCATCATACTACAATGAGTAGAATCACTTTGATTGATCTTCTGAAATACCAGCACTGGAAGTCACTGCACTTCCGTTTGAGTCCTGGTTTCTCTGATCTTGCTTCTCTTCAAAAACCTTCCGAGTGCAGCAATTAGCAGTATATCTATAGAGCAGACTTAGCAGAAAGGCCAGATGTTGGTGCTTAAATATTTTTGAATTTAAATGGAATAATTCAGTAGTGCAATAAAAAAAAAACTTAAAGTTTATTTTACGTGAGTTAAAAAAGCAGATAATGGAAAGTTCTATTTAATATAAAGGATCATTCACTTCATAATAAATCTGAGTTGAGTGCTATCATGAGATTATATGGATATAATTCTTTTACAGTTGTCCCAGAGCTGTAAAGCTTGAAATGAGCTTTGTAGTTTGTACTAGAGAGAAACCTAAAGAAACACAAACACTTTTAGAAGATTTAGTATTTCTTCATAGCTTAATATAAACCATTCCATCTATTCTTCATGGTTATATAGACTAAACAAGCTTGATTTGCCAGCCAAACTTGATTGCTTGCTTTTGATAGAATTTCAAAATTAGTGCACGAAACAAACATAACAGATGTAAAATACTTGGATTTCAGCGGAACATTTTGATACTGCCTCACTAAATTGTAGCTGGAAATTAAAACTCATTCGTTTGTCTAAAAACTGTCATATGTCTTAAAACCTGTCTATAAGATAATTTTAAAAAAATAAAGCTAGACCACAATTTGAGTTGGATAGAAGTAGGACAGTGCTCTTCTGGTTTTTTTTTTTTTAGACATTAGGTCAATTTTCATTGAACATTATCATTAATGATAGCATAGAAAGTAGAGGCAAATGAATAGCAGTCAAATTGGTAATCTGTGTTATAAAGCTGAAACCCCTGGAGAGAGAGGAAATTGTGCGGGGGACAATGCCTGGAGTTGGTGACAAAAATAAAATGAGATTTGATTTGTGAAGATGCAAGTCGGGTAATGTCAACTAAGCAATTGTGTTCTGTCCTAAGCAGTTGCATGCTAGGCTTTTTTGTTATTGGTGTTTTCTTTCACATTTTCTAACAGTAGCAAATTTGGGGGATTTGTCTTATGCCTACAATCCGTGTCTGCCTTCAAAAAGTGTTTTTCTATGTCTGTTTTAAGTAACAGAGAAACTAGGAGTGTTATAGTAGGCGAAGAAGATTGGGGTTGAGCTCAAACTGAGATAAAATCCCACTGCCCAAGTTGTTGCCACTTTGATGCAAGTTTGGGATATGTTTACTTCTTGGGATGTTCTTATGACCGCTTACCAAAACGAGTTGCAAGAAACACTTGGCACCTGGAAGGCGGTTGCTGGTTGAAGAAGGTGTTGGGGGGATTTTAGGCTTGTACATACAGCCCTGGAGGCGGCACGTGCTCGCAAGTCCAACTTGGAAGCTTGGGGGGAGCGGGGGAGGGAAAAAAACATATGTTTGGGGGATAAAAAGACGCTGCTTTACTGCAGAAAGGAGTGCCAGAGCAAATCTCATCTCTGTGGCTCTAAAGCCACATCTGTCTCTTGTCTAAAGAGACTTTGGACTGGACAACACAGTAATTGGGTGATGCCAGCAGTAGAGCGGTACGAGTTCTTATGTGAGGTGTCAGCTTTTAAAATTAGACAGGTCGTTATAGTGGATTTATCTAAGCTATGACAGAACAGTTGTGACTGTGTTGGAATCTGCAGTGTTTTCCTTAGGAAAACCCTTGCTGCTGTGGTCAGAGTTGCTCACATGCAGACGCAATGTGATAATAAGGTAATTATTTTAGGCCTTCTACTAAGAAAACCTTTGGACTTCAGGCTGTAAAATTTTTCCTTATAAGAAAATAAAAACTAAGCAATGGGAGCATTCTGGAAAAACAGAAATAGTAAGATGTATACAACAGAGAGGTTCTGTAGGTGACAATCTTAGCACTCAGTTCATTTCTTTCCCTCCTATAACTAATATGATTCTTTGTCAGAAAAGAAAAATACCAAGACATACGATTTGTGAATCGGTTTATAGTACAGTATATCACCCTATTATGAATGACAGTATTTAAATGATTGGGTAGAGAACTGGAGAACTGCTACAAATCATGTAGCTAGATTAACATCTCATGGCCTCTTCTCTTGTGTGAATATTTTGGGGGAAAAAAATTAAGAAATCTTCTGAGTGTGGGAGATACTGGAAAGGCAAATCAATTAAAATAGCCAAGTGCAAGTAGTTGGAATCTTTCGGTACTTGATTGCCTGAAAGTGAGCCATGTAAGAGAATTAAATATCAGAAGTTGGGGTTGGGTGTTGTTTGTTTTTATTAATAAACTAAGAAACACTCTTTTATGACCTAATTAAACCCCCAAACCTATTGCTGGGAGAAAGATGCAAAGGAAATCTTAGTATAGGACTGTGAGTCTTATGGGCAAATTGACTGAAAAGAGTTGTTATCAGGCTGTGAATTGAGTAAGCATAGAGATACGTGAGGTTGGTGAGACTCCAGAATAACAAATACGCAGGATTCTCCAGGAAGTATTTGGTGATTTAGATCTCCTGAAGCTTATGGATTTCAGCAGTAGGTAAGGGACACGAGCTGCGCAGACGCTTTCTGATGCAATACCAAGCACGTGCATCCAGCCAGCCCCGAAGGGTACCCAGCGTGTTGAAGGCTGACGTTTTGGTTAAGCTAATGGCATGGCAGTGAACTCCCTCGGTGCTTTCTGACTTGGTCTTTTGTGTGGTAGGTGTTGCTGGCAGTTTGTAAGTCATGTGACTACTGTGTGTGTAACAGATAAAAAATATGTCCCTGCTTCGTTTGTTAAATGAGAAGGGAGGGGAACTGTGGTTCCTCCAGGCCCAATTCCCTGCCTACGAGGGATCTCTTCTCAGGTTACCAATGGTCTGTTCTCATAGATGTCATCTTCCCACGTTCAACCTCTAAGTTGCTGGTGAAGTCTGCCTGCGCGCGTGTGTGTGTGTGTGTGTGTGTGTGCAAGAGGCCACACTGAGTTCATATTCCATAGTTACTACTGACATCATAGATATTTCTGGAACCTGGAACTTGGTTGCGTGGTGGTAACGGCAGAGCTTGCGTTTATGGGGCGCAAGGATTGCAACCTGCCTACTTCTGTAGTTGAAGAGACAGACGAAAGCAAGGGGGTTGGCAGCGAGAACAGAGGTGAAAGGATGGTGGTATGATGGATAACAGAATTAGAGGAGCAGAATCCAACTGGAAAATTATGCTGTTGTGAGAAGGTAGGAATCATGGGGAAAAAACTCAATTAAATAGATAAAGGGGAGGAGAACAAATATTGAACTAAAACTAGGAAGGAGCGAGGAAGCGAGATCAAAAGCGGCAGATGACATTTTCAATAACATTAAATACCTGAAGCACCTTTCTGCGCCTGGCACACCAGCCCCTAGAGGCTTCTGGATCTTTAAGGTGCCGATGTCTTTAAGGATAAAGCAGGGTGATCGATTGCCAACTCGAAGCAATGCATCGGTGCCTCTGGTGGTCTGCTGCTTCGGCACCTTGTCAATGCCTCTGAGCTGTTTCTGATTGAACAGTCTTGAGAGTTTTAAGTCTATAGATTCTGGTAACAAATGCATTTGAGTTGATGCATGCGTGCTGTCAGAGTGCTGATTTTTCCACTGTTGAAATCTGAAGGCCAGAGCATCAAAGTAAATCCCTTGCAGTTGCAGGATTCTTAAAATAACTGCCTGACCTAAGTAAAATGAGATTTTGTTGAATCAATCGAGGAGGAACCAAGAGATTATTATTAAACAAAATGTCCCTTAATGCACCTCTATTTCTATTGTGTTAATCATAGCTCCCAAGAAGTCAACCCTTTTCAAAACATTTCTAGGCTTCCCACCAGCAGCTTCCCCCTGCTCTTCTGCTGCTGTGGCCTCAAGTTCTCAGAAGTGGAAAAAGGCAGATATACGAGAACTTGTAATCTTGTCTCCTTCAGGGTAAGAGATAATGTGGTACAGAACTATGCCTAGGCTGGTTGGTGGACTCCCATCCTAGCAGAAGAAACCAAGCATTCACTGTAGTCTTTCCCTCAATTGGAAACATCCAATTTTCATCTCAGTTATACAGGTAGTCAATAAAATGCACTATGTTTGATCTGGTAGTGTCTAACTATCCTACAGATTCAGAAGGTCCTTAGGAAGAGTCCTTCGCTAAGACTGAAAACTCTCAGCTTGGAAGAGACTCCAACCCGGAAAATGGTTGCAGTCCCTTTTCATAGGAGCAGAGCAGAGAGGCCTTTGAGTGCTAAGGAAAGGCATTATACAGCCTATACACTGCAGTAAGAGGTCTGGAATGGTGGCAGTAGAGAATGCGCAAATGAGCTGGGTTTCTTTACACTTTTCGTTAATTTTCTATCTTTAGTGTACAAATATTTCCCAGCACCTCACAAAAGAGGTCTTTGCATGGTACTGCAGTGATCACCATTAAACCAGTTTTTAAAAGTAAGAAATTACCACATCTGCCCCCTTTTTTTCTGCTATGATGGATGAATAATAAGAGAACCATGGTCTAAATATTTCAATGATGTGCTATATACTACTTATCTGAAATGCATCTGGCAACATAATAGTGGTGGTAGCTTAGCAATGTTGATGTGTGATAAACCTCAAGTTATTCATTTTGGAGCATCCTGGAATGGGTTCGCTTTCATCCCAGCCATGCGTGGGTATCTTGGTGCTGATGTTCACCAGAGCTCCGAGTAAAAATGACTTTGTTCTCTGCTATGTTAAATTGGCTGGTTAATTCTGGTGTTATTTACCCTGTAATTCATTAGTTTTACTCTACCATTGGCAGCTGACAGGCTGTAATTTCACGCCTTGCAATAAAAGATGTCTCATAATCTGCTTCATTTAGCAGCAAGAGAATTTAATGAAATTAACTGCAGTCCTAATTATGCCAGTGAATACTAAAGACTGCTATCAAGTTTCCTCAGAAAAGGACAAGGTCCACCTCATGAAGGATTTGGAAGATAATTTCCTGGGAAAAGTTGCAAATGGCTCCTTCTATTGGCCAACAAGGGCCAATTACAAGTGCTGATGCGACTTTAATGCACTAGTTTGTTCTGGGCGTCTCTCACAAGAAATAATTTTTTACTTTTGAATGTGTTTTTAGAGCTTTGGCGATAGCTGACCTGTGAGCACTTACTGTTTTACTGGGGTTTCAAAGAATTCTTTTCTCTTTTGTGGTGGCCTTGTTCCTAAATGCTAGTCATTTATGATTGATGAGGTAGTTCAGATAATGCGTAGTGAGGAGAGTGCTCTGTGTGTGTGTCTACGTTTTGGGGAACATTAGGCAACTTGTTCTCATATCCCATATTTTATCAGAAGTTCATCATGAGCTCAACAGCACGGATACAAAAATTGCAAGGAAGTAGGAAAAACTCATGAAGAAGAATGCCAGAAGAGTGCCAAATCTGCCTGAACAGTGAGGGAAAAAGCATTTATGCAAAGGAGAGTTCTTGGGTTGGGGAAACCTTTAAGGCTTTTCTTCCAAACTTTGTAGAGTCTTTCTCCTCATGGTTGACTCTCTTCTGATGTGACTCTGTCTTCAATATGTGACTTGATATTTAAAATGTCTCACTTGATTTGCTGGCAGGAGTTTTTTGATTTCTATTGCAAAATATTGCGTGAGCTATTTGCCAAATATGTGCTAAGGGCTTTCACTTGGACAACAGGATGTGGAATCTAACTTACTGTTTTATGGCTTCAACGATGTTAAATGTAGTTAATTGGAAAAACTTTTAACTGCAGAGAATTTCCCTATGAATAGCCTTCATAATAACCAGCTCGCTATAAAACGCAAAATGCTTTGCTCACAAGGACAACTGTACTATAAAGGTGAAGTGTATTGATCAAATTACCTGCGATAATAAACTTCGGATGAATAACTTCTGTATTGATGAATGGGAGAAGTCTTCCTTTTTGCTGGATTTGTAGTGTGATGGGGAGGCAATTGAGAGAACAGCATTACAGGATGCATAGTGGCTTCAATCATTGTTTAGATTTTGAATTTAAATACCTGTGTGAAACTGGTGGAAAACGGTGTGGCATTTTTATTAATTCTGCTTTAAAGCCCCTTTAAGGCTTTAATTTGTTAAAAATACAACTGAGAAATTCAGTTATCCGTCAGATAAAAGAAAAAAGCTATGCAACTGTATGAAAATGAATGTGTTTGGGGTAAAAGGTATAGCATAGTCAATATTTGCAACAGTCTGAAAAACTTCTCTATGACCATTGGTATAAACTGGGTTCAAGACACATGCATTAAGAAAGGGAATAGTTAAGGCCTTGGAAAAGAGGGAGAAGATAGAAAGGAGCTGAGACACAAATGAGACATTCCCTCTTCTATTTTTTTTTAACTAGTTGCTCAGCACAAACTGCTCATTCGCTTTTTGGTCAGGAGGGTTTTCATGCATTTGTTGCAGTTACAAGAAAGAAAAGCAAGATGAAGGAGATGCCTTTCATAACTACCTGATAATTCCCTGACCTTTGAATATGGCCATGATGTCAGGTATTTGGGTGACTTTCAGTATCTAAAAAGGCATAAGCTTAATGCAGAATTCCTTATCTTGTAGAAGAAAATGGAAAACTCTTTATTTTAGATTTAGTAATTACCTGTAGTCGCATTCAAGGGTGAAAAACTGAGGGAGAAAAATTTTAATAGAATATTTTGGAATACTCTCAGAATCCAAAGCAAAATGTGTAGAGAAAATTCAAAGTATTCAGACATGCACATTCCTGAAGCATGATGTATACCATTGGGAGAGAAGTCTACAAGTTGAAAAGGACCATGAGGAGCTGATCATCTGTAGCATTCATGTGCAAAACTTGAAAACGAGAATCCAAAAAGAAAGATGTCTATTTCAAGGAAAAAGCATGTATAAGTGGTCCTGGAAACTTTAAATGTGTTTCAACTTGACATGGAAGGAGCAAGTGAGATAAATGCAGTAAAAAGTAAAGGAAAAATTGGATTTAACATGAGTTGTGGTGAGAGAAAGCGTGGAATCAATTTTAAAAATAGAGATTTGCATAGCAGAGTAAAAAGATCATATTGTTGCATGGGTTTGTATTTGTATATGCACACACATATACACATTATATAGATACATAAAAAAAGTATTCTTCTATAGAAGTAGAAGAGCTACAGAAGAGGGCATCCAGAGGGATACGGAAATTTAAGGATCTCAGTTCAGTCAAAAAGGTGAAAGAAACAAGTCTGCAGTCTTTGGAAAGAGATTAAGAGGAGCTTTCTTTTAAGGGAGAGCATTGATTCTGCAAGACCATCTGAGCTTGTGTCAAGTGCAACACAAGGGGCAAGAACTTAAGCTGAAGGAAAGACCGAGCACCACAGGAATGCAGGTGGAATCTCAATGGTGATGAAACAGACATTTTTCCGTACATCAGATGCAAAATTCAGTGTGGATTGTTAGCCAGTGTTAGTGTGGCTGAAAGTTTTCAAGGGTTCATTCCTGAAGCTCACTTAGTTTTTTGCTGGTTTCCATTGAGCTTTGCAAGAATAATGTTAATTGATAGCAGTGGACTAACACTGGCAAACTTTTAGCACCCAAAATTAATAGCTCAGTTTGAAATTGGAAATAGATCAGAAGCCTGTGGAGCCAGAAACTTGTCTGAGAGAAGCTACTTTGATGTCCATAATGTCTATTGTTTAATGGCTGGTTTTTGCTTTTAAATGCCAATGCACAGCATGAAGGCCAAGCCCTCCCATGGTGCCACAGAGGGTGCTTTGGGTGGTAGGGAAAAAAAAAAAAGAAGAAATGTTCCATCCTGTGAGCAGGAAGTTGACAGGTACAAATGCTTTTTTGGAGATCATTTTTAAGAAATTGTGTGTTTGAGTGTGCAAATGGGAAGCAAGCACGTCGTGTGTATGTGTGCAAGAAGAAAGTTAGCAGTCAGTCAGGTTTTATCTCTTAATGAATAGAGACTGCTGAAGTAAGGGTTAGGTAATTGAGTTTATAATTAATTAGCCATAACCCTCATCAGATAAAGCAGTTGTCGAGATTTTTTTTATCTCCTTTCTCTCCCCAGGGCCTGCCCTTCTTTGTCCTTGTGCTGACAGCCAGCACTTATCTTAGGCCTTCTTCAGGCCCGTGCCCATCAAGCCCTCCCTGCTTCTGCTGATTTTTTGGTGGTCAGCCGAGACCCTTATTGTACTGTAGGGCTCACAATCAGCTCAGCTGTCGGGCGCTTGGATGATGAATTAGCGGTAGGAGTTAACGTAGAGGTGGACTCCAGATCAGGCTACCGATAGCTTGCAGAGCAGCTTCTGTTTGTTAGTCACTCTCCATTGCTCTGAAACGCTGCTGACACCTTGCAACAAAGAAGTTAAAAAGGTAGAGTTAGTTTAAAAATGGTGCATTTCTGCACAAAGTTAGACTACTTACAAAGAACTCTTAATTTCTTCTGCTGTGCAATTCGCCATAACAATACCGAGAAAATAAATTAGATTTTACACTGTTTCTTTTGGTGACCTTATCTCCCATACTTTGTGGGTTGGACTAGTTGGCTTGCGGTGGGGGTACAAACTTCAGATGTATCTTAAAAGCGACACGATTGTGAAAGGTGTCCTGTGTCTGCCTGTTGAGCTAGATTAAGGGGACTCAGACGTCGAATGTATCCTCTGTCAAAGCACCATCCTTTGATTGGATGTATTGGAGAAAAGGATCTTTCTTGCTGTGTTTACAGTAGGCTTGTGGCATTGAGTTGGTCTTTTCAGACAGGTTTACTGTCTGGAGAGGAAAAACTTTCAGAAACAAGGCTGTGGGTTTCTCTTCATCTACAGGCTTTTGAATTAGAGATGAAGACTCCTCTATCTTATAATATTGATTTCAGGCTTCTGATGAGCACCATTTCTTCTTAATCTGAGTGGGAGAACTAGAAAACGTAGCTAAATCTCTTGATGTAAGATAAAGTTGATTCTTTTTGAAACTGTATAAAGCACTACTCACCTGTGGTCACCTTAATTTTTAAGTAGACTGGTGAAGCTCTTTCTTTTTCCTTATCATTTCAGTGGCAACGTGAGTTCTTAGTTTGGCTTCAATTCTTTGCAGGCTCAAGCACCAGAACCTTCTCTGGGCATACGTTTGTCTCTCCAGAATTGCACTGAAAGTTAAATCAGTAATATATTAGTTAACCTCCATTTAAGATGTCAGTGCAAGTGCATAAAAGGTATTACTGATGGCAGAGCAAACCTGTTCCATTTTGGAGTAATGGCTTTTGGAGTAATGGCTTAGCGACTGTCCTAGCGAGTCTTGCAGCACTGCAGCTGCTGCGCGCTGGTGCCCGTGGTCTGCGAAGCTCTTCAGTTATGCAAAATGTGCACTTGATCCAACGCTTCATGTACCTCACTGCAAACTGATGGATAAAGGTGAGCAGTAAAGGCAGCAGTTCTGTGGATCAAGTTTTGAGAGGAACTGCAAAAAGGAAATTTCAAGTTAAAATGCAGAAGCTTTTCTTTTGCCCTAACAGTGGTCAAATATTTGCGCAATAGTTTAAAAGAGCCTGTGAAATCTCCATCTGTAGAGATGTTCAGGACTTGACTGGGCAAGGCCCTAAGCAATTTAATTGAAGTTGGCCCTGCTCTGAGCAGGTGGTTGGACTATAGAAGATCTCCAGAGGTCTTTTCCAATATATATTGTTCCTTACTTTAAGTTGGAACTGTGCTCAGATATTCTGTTTTACAGTGTTACCAAATCCCTTTTTAACTAACATGCATTGATTGGTCTGTGGTATTAAGAGGTTCTTCTCATTTGCAATGCAGATATTTTGTTGCCATTCTGAAGAACTTTGTAGGAAAAAAAATGCTGTCCTTTAATGCACTAATAGGAGAAAGTGCAGAAGAGCAGTAAGCCCAAACACACAATTTTAAGGTAGGAGGGCATCCACTCAAGGGACTCCATTCAATGAAGATCTGATCCCTGGAGATCAAGTGGTCCTCACCTGCGTTGTCAGCGTCGCTGTCCTCAAGCTCAGGTGGTAGCTTAAACTGTTAAGCAGCACATCCCGAAATATGAAGATAATGAACCAAGCACTCTGCTCCGTGTCATGGACCCTGCAAGGAGAAAATGCCCCTCTTGATAGCCGTGCACTCAGCTTCTCCTGCCTATGGCCAACAATCTTCGTGCCGCCTCTCAGTGCGGGCTGGGGAGCATCTCGTAGCGCACGCGGATTTTCCCACACACAGCTCCTGCGTGTGGGCCAGACCGACTGCTTTGGATCTCGTGCCTGCAAGTGAATCAAAGGGAGCAAACTGTCTCCTCGCCCCCCAAAGAGGCACTTAATTGTGTTTTACGTGTGTGTGAGAGCAAGCCTGAATGCAGTGGAAGAAAAGAAGATAATGATCCCCTGTATAATGTAAGAACTGCTCCAAAATTTTTTCCAGGTGGAGAATTTGTACTTCAAATGAATATCAACATTGTATTATGCTATCTCATGCCAAAGGATAGCTAAGCGTGCAGTACTTTTAATTCTAGGAAACAGTGGGAGGAAAAGCTTTTGCTTTTGAGTCTGAAAATGTAACATGTTGTAAAATAATATTGCCGAACAAGGGTTTTTGAAAGCAAAACTGACAGTATCTTCTGGAAAGCAGGTGTGGAATAAAAGTATTGATTCAGTCTGGAATGAACTAGACTTATAGCTGATTTTATGATAAAGGGGAATTTTTATAATTAATTTTCACTTTTTTAAGGATGAGAATAGCATTTTATGGTTTGTCCGCTCCCATGCTCTGATAATACAGTGTTGTTACTTATCAACAGTGCATTGTGACTATTAAGTCACTAAAGTTTTACTAATACAATAGTACTGTTCAAAGTTTATTTTGAATAGTGCACATTTTCCTCCCTAATACTGACCTATTTTTGGTACACAATTGGAGGAAAATGTGTAGTAAATGAGTTCAACTTAAAGCTTCTTTGTTGCTGTTGGGAAAGGATGACATAATCTGTTCCTAAATGAATGATTAAATGAGATTTACACTGTTATCTTCCAGTGTTGCTGAAATCTTCAAAAACCTGTGGAATATGTTACAGGGTATGTTAGACAGGGTATGTTAGGTATTTGAATCAATGAAAAGGTACTTATACTAAAGATAAAAGAACGGACAGGTCGGGAAGAGTGGAGAAGTTGAGAAGATTAAGATCTGTGGGATGGTCACAAGGAGGAATACACGTTCAGTAGTTATGGCTGTGGACTATGACCGATGCAGTTTTTACCCTTGGTGACTCGGTCAGAGACCATTTCTTGGCAGGAATAGTGGGAAGTACCAGTTGCAATGTTGATGCTACTAGCACCTAAAGCAAATCCCACACTGAAACTGGGATGCTTAACTATCATAGTTACTGCAAGCTTGAAATGGCACTTAAATATGGTTTGATCCAGACTCCTGACAGCTATTGTGTATCAGTATGTCATTTGTCAGCATTTCCCAGAATATGGTGATGACGTTACTGAATGATGTGTCAAAATACCCTGGCAATGAATCCAAGGAAAACCTACACAATACGCGATACAATATAACTCCTCTTTACAGGTTTTGAAGCTAGATTTTTCCTCTTTTTGCTACTTACTTGTGACAGTTTATGTTGTTTTCCTAAGTTTCTTTTCTGCAGTGAGGTACCGAGCTTGGAGGATAAGAGGAAGTTTCCCCAAGAAAGGGCAAATGCAGAATGCCAGCAGTAATGCTAACAGCTGCAGTGCGGCGTTACGCAGCTAGAGCGTGTGAGCAAGCATGTCTTAGCAGAAGGGTTTGGTGTATTGTCTGTAGCAGTTGGTTTTCTGCTCTTGCAGAATATTGTTTGGTTTTAAATACTCTAGGATGCACCACAAAGTACACTGTGTCAGGTTTTATTCTTACTTTTTAAACACCCAAATGGTGGTACCATTTCACTGCCTGTTCTCTCCAGAGGTCCTAGAGACGGTGATAGAAGTCTTCAAATAGGGATAGCAATTTTTATTTTTAATACTGAGCTAATAAGAGTAAAGCTGGAAGGTCTAGACATAAAGTTTGTTACTTTAGGGTTAAGACTTTTTCTGAGAGCCTGTTAACGCTCTCAGACTTTCAAAAAACTGGTTTTGTTGAGGTCAGTGATAAGACAGCCAGTAGGCAGCCTGGACAGAGGTGCAGAGATAACTTCAATTCTGACACATTTGCAAATGTGTTCTTTTAATAGGAAGCAAAGGGAGCATTTTGTTCCTAAACGGTGTCTTGGAGAGAGCATAGTGATTTTGTGGATGACATCAGGGGTTCCTTGCCCTCTCCAGCGGCTTCGAAGCGTATGTTGAAGGGGCTGATGGGCCCCTCTTCCTTGACAGGTTTTCTGAATTGATGTGGTCACCGCTTTCTGTCACTTCTGTAGAACTAACACTGAAATGGCAGGAAAATAAGGAAGAGTCCTACTGCTGCACCCGTGCACAGGGGTTTAAAGTTGGTAGTCCCAAGTTTCAGCAGCAGCCGTAATTGACAAATAATACCCCTCATAAATACTGCCAGGCTTTTCAATTAGTTTTCATCTGAAATTCGGGATGCAAAATGATGGCCTGTCAACTGACAATGGATGACAAAAATTAATAAATTGTCTTCTAAATAGTATGGACACTTGAGAAAAATTGGGCAGCCAATTTAGCACAGCATGAACCGGGGGGAACCTTTTGTACTGTTGCCGTGCCACTAATGTTGTCTGGGTCTTTATTAATGGTGCTTGGCTGCTGCTGACAGTTTTGTTGCTACTGGCAACTTTCTTCATTAAAATTAAAGCCAGCGTCAAATCCCATTAGCTGCACTCTGGGTACCTTGCATTTTTATTTATACAATTTTTTTTCTTTGCAAACATGTTCTTTATCTATGAGAAACTGGAAAAGGTGTTTGAAAATTAGTCTTAAATATTGTCTATGGGTGGTTATTTAATGAAAGAATAGATTTTTTTTTTTGTCTAATGTGTTATAACATGCCAACTCTACAGGCAACCACACACACAAATCCATAACTGATCTTTATAAATTACCTTTTGTGAACATAGTGTTCTTCTGTATTGCCTGCAAGCTAGTTGGTTCTTAGCTACTCTTTCATAAAACCATAATATCTTGTGAAAGGAGAGCAGCTCGCTGACTTGGTATTCTGCTTCTTGGCTCTTTGTTATACTAAAGGCATTAATGATGTTGCATATGTGCTTAAAAGTGAGTTATCAAAATGTGTGAAGGATGGGTCTTCAAAGGAGCATTTCTTCAGAGTAAATTTTCAAATGGTGAATCTATTTTTTTTTAAGTTGTCAACTGTAGTAATCCTCTTTATTTACTTATTTTCTTCTCCTTTCTTAAGAGAATTCCTCCTCCTTAGCTCTGGTTCTGTTCCAAGCCAGAAAGCGTGCTGAGATCTTTAGGGAGGTCTGTACACCTTTATAACAGAAGACCACTGTCTCCCGAGAGCAGAATCCAGAGGTACAATATTCATGCCTCAACTGTCAATTCAGGCAGAAGTCTTCATCCGCGGGAAGGCACAGCAGAGGACAGCAGTCACTGCTGTAGCTGCTGTCACCACTGAGCGTTGCAGAACATGAAAATGCTGGGTGATTGGCGCACTCCAAGCGTGAGAGGTGACAAAGTCATTTCATGTTCTGTGTAACAGAAGAGCTCATACCAACTTTAAGGCTTCCCAAGAAAAAAAAAAGCAATACTACCAGAAAAGACCCAAATGAACGTGATACCAGAAATGTTTTTAATCAGACCCTTGCCTAGCCTTGCAGTCTTACTGATGTCATGTACTTTTGCTCGAGTCTTCCTGCTCGATCTCCCATGTGGCTCAGGCTTCATGTCCATGTGCCATTTCTAGGGCCAGGACTTTCCAAGAGGGTTTTGTTACAACCGCTCTATGGTCAGGGCTGTCTGCTGTTAATTCTAGTCCTTCGTGTGTTGGACCTGGACACTTGCCAGCCTCATGTATGTGAAGTATAGATGTGAGCTGAGGAGCTCCTTCCAGAAAAATTTCCGATGGCCTTGGCTACTAATATCTTTTGTCAGTGTAAATAGAGCAACTCAATATCTATCTAAAATTGATCAATCTTTTGTATCTATCTGAAGAGAGCAAGTATGGTATAAAAAAGTACATTTGCTTAGATGGTAGCATTCGTGAGTTATCCTGTATGGTAAGTGGAAAAACAATTAATAGTTTAAATGGTGTTTGAAATAGATACACTTAGTCCTTTTTTTTTTTTTTTCTTTTAACTAAAATATGTGCTTACATGGCTGTCCAACATGAATTTTGGTTCGGCTTAAATATGGAGTGACCATGTATTGCTCTTAGGAATGGATGCTTTTTATAAAGAATGCTAGTGATCTTGAATTAGCATCAGTCTAATAAATCCAAGTTTTGCCTTAGCTCCCCTGCACCTAAATCCATCTTGGTTTAAAAGAAAAATGGTGTCAGGAGTTAATTGTTGACTGAAACTTAATATCTGTTGAAGCAAATGAGGCATGAAATATACTATAGCAAGTATTGTATCTGGAGTGATTTTAACATTAAAATAATATTACAATTTTTAACTTACTGACACAACATGCAAAACCCTTTATTTTGAAATTGCACTGATGATTGCTGAGCTTGTTAATGGGGGAGCACGAGAGTGTGCGCTGTGTACAGGCACAGCAGGCTCAGAGAAAGCTGAAGTCATACTGAGAATTACTAGTCTAAGGTATATTAAATAGATGTTGGATTGGATCAGGTATTGCTTTCTTGTGTAAAGCAATCCTAATAAAATCCATGTCAAAAGCACCGATTTATAACTTCTCAGAGAAGTTCCTTCCCAAAACTGACGCTGGCAACATCTCTCTCACTTTATTATACTTTCTATAGCATCTATCACAGTAGTGGTTTACTTCAGTTAATGACATAAGTACTTGCGTTTTGTGCAGTAGCAAATCCTGATCAAAATATAGTAAATCTGTACTTGAAAGTTGTCTCTAAATCATAGCCTTAAACTCACTGAAAATGGCCTTGACTAGGTTTTTGCTGGGGTTCAGGAAGAAATTGCAGATGTGGAGATATCCTGATACAGTGCAGTCATCAAATGTACCGTAAATACCCCAATAGAGAAGTGAAGAGGCTTCCAAAGGGCTGATCCCAGGTTTGGGCTGAGGAGATAGCTCAGTGGCCTTGGCTGAGCACAGTGATGCTGCGGGTGTCTCCTAGAGCTTTTAGGAATTGGGCAAGTTCCTATCTTCTCTCCTCCATTTCTGAAACACCTTTGACAAAAGGCGACAACTGTCAGTATGTATTTTTAATCCTCTACCCAGTCGAGGATAAAGTTCATCAAGAGACATCATTTAAGGGATTCTTTCTTTTTGAGGGGTGAGGGCAAATTTTACACCCATTGAAGCCAATTTTTTTGAAAGCACCCTGTGTTGAGAGGAAGGTCAAATCCTTGATCAGCAGTAGAGGAATCTGGGCAAATAAATATACACTTCTGTGTTCCCCAGGCTGAATGCAGAATGACTTGGTTTTCAGGTGATAGAGTACAGATTGATTAGAAGCACAATCAGAAGACATTTGTTTAAATGAAAAAAGTGAGTGCGTGTGTTCACAAAAGGATTATTTAAGAAGCTATGACTCTGCTGCTGTTAGTAGATACATCATCTGTGCCTTTTTTAAAGGGTGGTCTGCTGAGCAGAAAAATCAGATACGTTCAGAGAGCAGGCTATATTCAAAATGGTTAGTGTTACCTAAGTATTGCCTGCCAGAAAATGGGCTTTATGCCATTTTGGGGAAAGAAAAAGATTTTTGGGTACTTTAATGCAGCTCATCTCTGACATTCTGGTGTGTGAGCATAAAAACCCTAAAACCATTTTTCTACTATTCCATAGCAAATATACTAGAGTAAATGTTTTGTATGCAGAAGTGAATGTATTCATATGTGTATTTATTAATCATTTGTTTTTAGGATAGTTGACTTACGTCAAAGTCTGCTCAGATGTTGAGCAAATGGATGTGATCATAGTGGTCTTTTCATACAGCTGCCTGTTCACGCCTGGGAATATTCTACATTTGTCGAAAGATCTTCCTCTTATTTAAGAAGAAATTGAGAGGACAGTTGCTTGAAGACATTTCACCTGAACATAGGATATAGTTGGCAGTTCATAGTGTCCAAAGTAGGTTCTGCTCGTCAGGGTAGATATGACATCTCATTTGTCACAAGGTTGTTCTTTCCCTTTTCCTCCTCTCCCCTGGAGTAGAGAGGTGACCTCTGCACTAATCGGGTCTAGCACTGTCTTGCTTTGGAGTATCATGGTCTCTAAACATTTTCATCATCTCACGAAATGCAAAAGACTGCTCCAGAAAACCTAATCTAAGGAAAATGATTTGTGCTAAAATTGTTTTGAATATTCTTTCAAAGTGATCCTTGTTGTTGGTTGTTCTTTAAATGGGAAGATTGAACAGCAAAGAAATCACAACAAGGTTGATTTTTTTTCTACTTTCTGCAGCTTGTTTCAGACAGTTTAACATGGTTTTAGGAACTACAGGAAGAAGGCTTTCTTTTAAACCTGCTTATGTTGCATATGAATTGATCGTTTTAAAGGGCGGCCTCTTCTAGCATGTTAGCATAGCTGTTCGTATGGCTGCTCTTTCTGACTTCTCTTGTTAGTGCTTAAAAATCTGCAGGTAGGTGCATGCCTCAAATGAGCTGAAAAGCATTTCTCAAGCAATTTCTAGAGACAAACGTAGCATTTGCTTTCCAGCTCTACAGTCAGCTGGATTTGCTGCCTTTTGATTTTTGTATCTCCTCGGCAGGTGACATACAGGGATGTTCATGAGCATTTGCTCAAGATGCACATATGTGTTTTTCTTCATAGTGAGCCAAGGTGAAAACGTGACTGGTATGCAGGAGATTTTGGTCCCTGAGCTCTAGAATTATGGGTGCATTTTGCAATATTTTATATCTCTGAAGCAATCCTGTGCTTTTCCATGAAGGTGAGTTAGTTAAAGGGCTTAAGGAATGATCTCCATGGAGCTGCTTATCCTTTTGGGTGCAACAATGATGAGAAGATGCTGGTTGGTTAATGTTGACTGGCTTCCTCTCTGTGTGTCATCTTGAGTCCTTCTCGGAGTGAATTGGACACGTCAAGAGTCTAAACAGCATGACAAGTCAGGATATTGTTTTATTTATATATGAACACGTGTGTGTATGTGTCTATTTTTCTCATTCCTTATCTTGGGGGAGAGTTGGGGGAAGAGTGGCTGGAAGGAGGCACGCTGGAGCATCACGGCACCGCTGGACGTGCTCTGTAGTGGTCCTGTCATGGAGCCGTCCGAGTAGTGTTGCTGCCCCACCCGTGGCTATGTGGCCAGTGGTCTTCAGGGCCAAGGATCCTGCAATGAGGGAGAATGAGCCAAATGGAAGGAAAAACGAGGCGGTGGAAGGTGCCATTAATTAGAGCAGAAAAGAAGGCACCCTTCCACAGCCTAAGAAAAAATGATTTTTCTTACTTTACCTCCACGCAAGGTTGAGGCCCAGAGGTATGACTGTTGGGTGAAACGCAGTTTTTTTTTTTTTTTTTTTAATGTGGGATGCTCCTTTTAATAAAGAGAAAAAGAAAAAAAAATCCCCTCACAGAGCACAGTTTCTGAGGGTTGCTCATGAAGACCTTTTTGGCCCCCAAAATTTCACAGCGCAGATCCTTTCCACACAATAACACAGAATGCAATTTAAAGGGGTGAAAAAATACACTTTTTTTCTTTTCCTGCCAGCGTCTTGGTTTTGTTATTCAGGAGATGCCGCGTTAAATTGGATTTTGTGTCCATCATTATTAAAATGTGAAGTGTGTCGGTCACAAAGCATACATTTCGGGGCAGTTAGCTGAATAATTCTTTTCTTTATTATCCCAAATTACTGCTGCGCTCTGGAGAGGTGAGCAGTTTAGCCAATTATTGCCATTTGAGCTGGATTTGTGGGTGATTAGCTCCTGGCCGAATCCAGTGCCGGCGAGGGCTTTTGAAGACTCGGCTCGTGTGATTTTCGCAGCGGTGAGGTAGGAAGAGACGCGGCTAATGACAGGAAGGTCGCGTGGCTCCGGCGACCCGCGCGGGGGCGGCGGGAGGGGGGGACGGCGAGGGGGGGGATTTCGCAAATAGGGCATCCACAATAACAAGTGCGGCGCTAACCCTGCCGTGCATAATCGGGGTTTTATCGGATTGTCGGAGCCGCTGACAGCTCAATTAAAGCGTAACCCCTTTTGTACGCCGTGTAGCCCGGCAGAGTGACAGAAATATTGCCAACAAAAAAAGGGAGTTTAAAAAAAAAAAAAAAAAGAAAAAGGGGGAGGGGGCCACAGGGGAACTGGTTAAAGCTCTTTTTTTTTTTCACCCTCCTTTTTCTACTCCTTCTCCCCCTTTTTCCCAGTGCTGCAAAAAGCATCCATTTGTGAAATAATAGGTTGTCTAGGGGAGGGGTACGGTGCCAAACACGGCTCCCGGAACGGGAGGAAAAAAAAAAATGCTGCTCTTAAGTGGTCTTCCTCATGTTTCTATGGAAACGATGGAGTATCAGGAGAGAAAGTTAAAAACCAGGTTTTTAGCTTTTCATAGCTTTTTCTTCCCCAAATCCCGACTTTCTATGGAACCAGGATAAAGAGTTGTGAGGCTTTGGGGAAGGTGGCAGTGCTCTAATGAGAGCCTGATTGCCTGCCTGGAGGTGATGGCAACTCTTGATGCTTCCTCTTCAGGGTTTCAACCCCACCGCTGCCATGTTAGGTTTGTTTAACGGGGGAATAAAAAAAAAAAAAAAAAACATATTTTGTGACTTCTTTCTCATACCTCATGACAGAGCTGTTTTTTCAGCCCTGTTCATGCTGCAATGCCCCTCCCTGCAGCAGCCGCTCCATGTGGTAGTTGTTGCCGAGGCCCAGCCGTTCTCCTGAGGTTGTTTTCAGCCAAACTGCTGCTTTGCACCGATTTGCTTGGGTGGTGATGAAAGGCAACAGAACTCCATATGCCACAGATAAAAAAAAAAAAAAAAAAAAAAAAAGGACTTGATAGGTGTGGAAGGAGTATTCAAGAAGTCTGGTAACTTGTTCTGCATCCCCTGCCTTGGAGGGCATGTTCCCCATCCGCTCAATTGAGCTCCTGTCAGCTGGGCAAGCCTGGGCTAGGGCTCGGCTCTGGTTTCTTGCTCCAGCTGTGTGTCACAGCGAGACTGCTCCCTTGGCTTTCCCCTCAGGTTCTCCTTCTGACCCTGGAGTCATTGTCCGCTCTTGCACAACTATCCTTTTTTCCTTGAAAGTAAGGAGGTTCCTCCTCAGGTGGCCAAATATGAAGTCCCGAATGATGGCTTCCTTCTCTGTGGCCCACAAATTGCAGCGTGTTGCTCTCATATGCTGTCTTCTCAAGCACTTAGTACTTCTAAATTGAACTAGGTTCTCCTGTTCAGCAGGATCCTGAGGAGTCCATGTCCGTGGCACCTAGGAATTAAAGGCCAACCGTCTGTAACAGCTGCAAGCTGAGAAAGCTTCACTTAAAATGCCTATGAGCAGAACTTGTGCATCTCCGTGGTTGGCGTGTAAGGTCCGAATCTAGAGGCCGGCGTGAACAAACATGTGCTAACGGTGAACTCGCGTTTTGGAAGTTTGCTCTTCCCATTTAGTGTGTCTCCGATGATGAGGTTTCTTGGAGGAAACTTTGTTTTTCCTTTGAGGGTGATGGTCTTGTTCACAGGTACTACAGTGGAGTGTGAAACTGCCCAAATCAACATTTAGATGATTCTCATAAAACTTATTTTCAGTTTAGGGTGTTTTTGTTAGTTTTTAGTAGCCTGTGTGCAAAGAGTTGAGAAGCAACCTCCTTTATATAGATGGTCTGACAAATTTTAGCAAAACTGTTACTGTTGATTAGGTCTCAGATGTTGCTTTCTTTTTGTCTCTGGATGGAGCATTGGCTAGTCGGTTTTGGCAGTAGGTAACCACCTGTGGTGCAATTACCAGTACCTGTGTGTTCCTTGTATTTTGAACATATTAGAAAATAATTGAATTCAGTCTTTTGAACTTACAATTTATCCCCAAGATGATGAAGTTGATGAACACTATCCATAGGAAGAGGACAACTTTTATCTTGGGATATGTTTCTTAGCTGGGAAAGCATCTTTAGAAGCTGTATGAAAGCTTTGAAGACTGCTCTGTAGTGCACATTTTTAAGGAAGACAAATGGAAGAGCCCTGCAAACCTGGAGGATTGGTCAGGGTTTGTTTAGAGCATTAATGGGTTTAGAGAAGTTGGGTGGATTATTGACCGAATTCAAATGCAAGATTTGTTCATGTTCTTGACTTTAAGGTTGACATCGCAGTTGGGTTGAGTCAGGTTCTTTGTGAATGTTCTTTTTTTTTGGTCTGTGTATGGTGGGTTTTTTTGGGGAGGTTGTTTTTTATGAACAGGATGCAAATGATGGAGCTGTATAAAATTCATAAAACTGCTGGCTGCTAATCATAGTTATGATAACTGAAGAACTGAGTGGAAAATTAGGAATTTATGCTGTTAATGATTAAGTACGAGATTGCATATTTTATTCTGTCAAAACAGCATCAGGGTAACAGTATGGGGTTGGCTAAAAATCAAGGAGGGAAAGAAAAGGGAAAAAAAATCTTGCAGGGTGCTGGTACCTCAGTCATGGCAGTGTTGCAAGTATCCCAACAGCAAAAAAGAAACAGCAATATCGCATGCCCTTTCCTGAACAGGATCACTGGAGGTGCAGCCTCAGCTTTGCTGACTTAGCCAGGACCTTGCCATTTTATCTTAGCCTACAAAGATAAATAAAAATAAATAAATAACATATAAAATGAAGGGCTTCATCTGGAGCAAATGGAAAAAACCTACAATCACTGGTAATATGCTGCTGGTGATGGCCTCCATTTCTTGTGGCCCCTGTAAAATTTAATATCTGCTGCAGAGCACCAAGTATCTTGTTCTCCATGCTGTAATTCTGCGGGCCAAACCAGGGCTGTAGACATCTCTGTAAGAACTAAGATGTGCATTCTGATACCAGGCTTGACAAGAGTTATGGCAATCTTTTCTGTTGTTTGTACAGAAAAACGCTCACTTCCCAGCATCTTTGATGCAGTGATGAACAGCTTTGAGGGGTACCCTTTTAAATACAGATAGATTGTTGTCTAAAACCTGAAATACTTCCTCTTTACAAATTATGAACTTGTAATTATCTCACCCTTTCATTTGTTGTTTACCTGGGCAAGGCTGCTACCTTACAGGAAAGCATCAAGTGTCTAACTCCAGCTGATTATTGCATATTCAGATGAGGATGTGCATTATACATAGTGGTCGCTTGACCAGTGGTCTCTTACCTTCCATCCAATCAGTCCTGTACTGGAGGCCTTTCATTAGCTGCTCTTACTCTCCCAATACTGATCAGGATGCAGAGCTTGATAGCAGCCTGCAACTTCTCCTGGTGCCCTCAAGCTCAACAACATAAGCTGATTGACTCAGTTAGGGCCCCAGTCTCTAACAGCAAATGCAATCAATAAATCTTTGTTGGTAAATAATTGCTATTGAACAGAGTTTTAATATAAATTTATGAGTGGTGTTTTATCACAGCTTGAGGCTACAGCAAGCCACTGAGTGATGGATTTCAGATAACACTTACATTCATTACATTAACTTTGTAAGTTATTTAAAGCTTGTACACTTAACATTGCTTTTGGCTTGCAATGACCTCCTGGGACTAGACGTAGCATGCACATTACTAATAAAGAGATTGCAATACATACAGACAGCTCCTCAGTTCTCTTTGCGCAGTGATAAAGTTCCTTGAGCGAAACCCAAGAAGCGAAGATCGTGCACTCTTGCTGAAGTATTTTTTCCTGTTGCTCATTAAAAGTACAGGCAGTGCTATCTGGTAGGAGAAGTGTTCTGCCATTAGGTTCAGAATTTCAGTTTTGGAGGGAAGGTGGTAAATTTTAATTTGAAGTGTTAAATTCTTCTCAACTTGAGCAAATTGGAGGTGTTGAATTCTGAAAGTCTTGAATGTTGAGGCTTGGGTCAGCAATGCTGAACTGCAGTGCTAAAATTGCACAGGGAAAAACTGTAGCAAATGAAAGACTTGACACAAATTAGTGAGGATAAGTAATGTTATCTGATTAATGACAATTTGAGCTGATTTACTTAGGGACTTGCTTGAACTTCCTGCATGGCTGGGAGAGTAAATGTGGTTTTTACAATGTGCCAGGGAGATGTGTGGCCTGTTTGGAGCCCTGTAGGTAGACCTAAACTGCCTCTAAATCACCTTGGAGGTATTGGAGCTCAGTGGGAACCAAGGATCTGGTTTTCTAGGCAGAGAACCTTAAATGTAGATGTAATGCAGCCCAAGTGAAGGTTTTGTGGATGGGGTGATGGTGTTTAAGTAACATCTGATCTAGGTCTTTTATTTTCTCTTTCGGTTTAGCTAATGTTCAAGCACATTCGTAACTGATCTGAACTGCAGTACTAAAATCATTTCTATATAATTATTGCAGACAAAGTGGCAGTTTCTGGCTTTGGAAACCATCTGGTTAGGATGTGCTTCTAGGCTGCATAACTTTTTTCTTTCGATCTTTGTGTTTAGAGCAATTTTATTTGCTGGTACTACAAAATATTTTTGATGTTCACCTAATTAAAAAAAAATCTATTCTCTTATGTCAGATAGTTCCTAATGAAAATCGTCTGGGAAATCTGACTTGCTTGCTGATAAGATATAAATAGGATTTTGTTAGATGTTTCGTGTTGAATGGGATTCTGGAAACTGGAATTTCATTTTAAAAGCAAGGTTCAACCTCCATTTCTGGATAAATAATTTTATCATTTGGACCCCAAAATAAAATTTCTTAATTTACACATGGACAGTTACAAAATCACTATCTGATTAAAAAAAAAATCACGAAGGTGGAAAACTTTTAAAGCATCATCGCAATTTGTTGACCTTATAATTGTCGTAGATTTGGAGATCACGTAAGTGACATGTTCTACATGTACGAAGGGAAGATGAAAAGTTGTGAAATATATTTCTACTTTCTTCCAAACTTGTGTGTGCGTGTGTATTTGTATCCTTGATGTGATCCTTACAGCTTTTCTTTTTTTTCCCTCCCATTAAAAGATCTGTGGAACAAACACAGCAGAACCAACACAGGGAAACAGCTTTATGACAGTTAATTTTCGATCCAGATAGCGCAGTGATAGGCAGAATTGGATCCCCCTAAATTCAAGCATGTGGTCCATGGGTGAAGTGTAAAAGTTCGGAAAGGTGAAGTGGCAGATCACCAACTACAGACAAACAGACGAGTCAAAGACAGAAATAAGCTTTTATTTTTCTTGATGGGTAAAAATGTCTCTTACCTGCCAGCAGGCTGCAATTGGGCTGCCCCAGCTGTGCGCCGAAGCGCTTACGAGCAGCCATTGCAGAGGCCTGTTGGGCTTGCTGAAAGTTTGGGGTTAAGCCGCCTAAACGTAGCAATGAGCAGCACAGAAAAAAGCCTCAAACCCTGACTGCTTGGAACATTGGAATCTGTGCTAGGGTCTAATTTGGTCACTAGACTCAAGACTTCATCCACAGATTGCTTTGAATTACCAATGGTGGTTCTCAAGGGCCTTATTCCAAGTATCTGTCCAGGAATAGGCTGTTGTGAAGTCTTATTTTTTTCCCCCCTTCCTCTCTCTTTGTATGTGGAGTTGTTGATGGGGCGCGGGGGGAGTAGTTCACCTGATTTGTGACAGGGGGCTTTAGCTAGATGTTAAATATTTGGAATTGGAGATGGAAGGGATTTTTATAGCTCTCAATTGGATCTAGTCACATAGCAGCGCTGAGCCCACCCTTGTCCATGTGCAGTAAGGGGTTTGGTCTGAGAAGGTGCGAAGACAACGTTTAAAACCACATGCTTAGTGAGAAAGCACATAGTAGAGCCTGCTCTGAAGATGCGCAGCCTTTAATAAAAACTCGATTTTATTTAGGAGCAGCATGCTTTTTTGGGTGCATCTTTTTTGGGTTGGTGTTCACTCCCTAGTCCATTTACATTTTTAAGATTCTTTAGAATGGAAGTAATCTTTATATGGCAGTAAGAGGATTGAAACTTGTATTCGTTCAGATGCTTGGTTATGAATTATTAAAATGTAAGGGGCCTTTTTAAACCCTAATCTTGGTCTTTAAAGCTGGCACTACTTACTGTTTGTACTAAAATGTCATGTCAGAGGTTGAGCTAGACCTATGCTGGGATGCAGTGGAGCTGGTACCCCCCGCACCCTCCCAGGAGCTGGTATAAAAGCTAGTCAGCTAAGGCTTTTGTTAGCAAGTATTGTATGTATTTGTTAGGAACCGTCTTCTGATTTGATTTAGAAATTAGAGTTTCCTAGGGAAGTGCTTTGCTAAAGCACGGGCAGATACACCACCTCCAACGTGCTAGGTTTGGATTTACCAAGTAACTTCTGTCCCAAGACGAGGACAGATTGATATGGGTTAGTAATTCTGGTCCATTTAAACATGATGGTTTTTAATGTAAACTGTTGATTTGTAAAACTAAGTGTTTTTTAGATCTCATGCGGTCTGTGGGAAGGTCAAGTCATCTTGCCCCTCTCTGCATTCTCTCATTATATCCATATTCCTAATTTATACAGAAGATATTGGAAGAAATCGTTCATTAGCCCTATTTCCATTTTACCACTGTTGCCTGAAACAGGATGGCCATATGGTGTCACTGTGTTAGAAATGGCATAAAAAGATGGATATGTACAGCTCCCTGCATGCAGAGGCCACGTTGAACAATAGGAAAATGTAGGAAATAGGAAAAGTCAGACAAGAGCATGCTCAAGTGAGCTGAAGCTATGATTGCATGGAATCACCCTGAGATACAAGATGTATTTTAAGAGTTCTAAGACGCTCACTGCTGTCTTTATCAACATGGAGTGTGTGGGGGGTAACCTTACTCCATGTCGTGTTAAAATAATATTTTCTCCAAGGAGTGAAATTCAGTGCAAGGTGGCTTTGTTTGCCTGTTGGACAAAGCCAGTATTGATGCACTGTTTTCTGTTCCCTTGACTGACTTTATAAAGCCATACCTGAAGCTTTTGCTTCTAAATTGTAAGCACTGGAGCTGCTAGTGGTATAAAGGTGTCGAGAGAAACCGGGGTGCTGAGCAACAAGTAGGAAAAAAGATAAATAAAATGTTAGAAATTATGTTTACCTTTTCTTTTGTCTTAAATAGTGATGCATTGACAAAATACTGTTTATTTTTTTCTTTCTGACAGGGTATGCTGCTAAAACGAAGTGGCAAGTCTTTGAATAAAGAATGGAAGAAGAAATACGTTACGTTGTGCGACAACGGTGTCCTGACCTATCATCCTAGTTTACATGTGAGTATGTCATGTCCCCTGCTTTCAGCAGCTGCCCAGCTTTGATTAAGTAATGTTAGTAAGTTCATCCACAGACATGTTTTTATCAAGTCCTTTTTGACAGAGAAATTTCTTTTTCTCCCTTTATTACCTTAGCACCTCCTCACTGGAAAAGTGCCATCTGAAATAAAGCTGTACAGTGGAAGTGTATGTGGACAGTCAAAGTCCTATAAATTCCTCCTGGAAATTGAATTCCAGGAGGAGATGATAAGGTTTAAGTGTTTGTTTTGTACGGATTCTTTGTGTGGTCTTGCTGTCAATACCCGGATTAAAAAGCCCCACAACCACCAGAAGTACTTTATAAAGGAAAGTGTTCTGTTTGCAGTCAAGAGGGAGAAAGTTTACTGGTATTTATCCATGTGCAGTGCTTTTGATTTATTCAAGAAAGTGATTTGAAACAGCTTTTTGAAAATGAGCTAGCTATTAAAATATTTACTATAAAACATGTTTATGTTAGTGTCTGATGTTTCTGCCGCTGGATCTTGCCTGTGCCTCTGTGTATGTAGCATAGTCCATGGGTGGAAGGAGTGTGGTCATCTGACTCCATATAAGCACATCTTGTAGCTCCTGGGCCCATTAGCAGAAGAAAAGATGAGATTTGACAGAGATCACTCCATGCCAAATCAATTCAGAAGATGGAGCCAAAATGAAGATTACAATTCAAGGAACTCTCAGACAATGCAGCCTCTTCTGCTTACTCTATAATACAAGCAGCAGAAACACAAAACACTTCATGACCTTCACAAAGATCTCTGGCCTCATATGAGGTCTTGCATTTAATAACAAAATCTATTAGAGAACCAGGGAGTGGCCAGTTGTATCATTTGGGGGCCAGTTGTTTCTAAAGCCATTGATGTTGTTATGGGCAACTTTTACATTCATAAATGAAAATAAAGGTTCCAACCAGATGCATTTCTTTATGGGTACAGTGGGACTTTTGTAGACCTACATGCGGATCTGGAAAGCTGCTTTTACTTGACATGCAGACTCACAGTGCTGTTATAGTTGCACAGACTTAGTGTTTTCTGTCTGCTAAATATTAACAGGATCTGGCTCGGCACAAGACTTCACAGTCTCAATTCCTGCCCTAATAATGCCTTGCCGTGGCTTCTGATGTCACTTCCATGTCTCATAAAAATTATTTAATGAGTTACATGACAAGTAGCTGCAAGGCATTGCTGCTTTCCATCAGAAATCATGTCCCTCAACCCTTGTATTCTGTAGTGAGGATTTGTCCTTTTTTTTCCCCCCACTGTTCTTTTCTGTGGAGCTGGGCAAGCATCTGGCTTGTTCAGTTCAGCCTTGGGAGAGGCTGCCTTAGCACCTGCAAAGTTAGGAAAATCTGCAGCGGAGCAGGCTTGAAATACCCGAATCATAAATGGTCTCATTCACAGGAGGAAAACACGGGTACCTCGTATGTTTGAGGCCACCCCCCTACATTGGTTCCCCAAATTGTGATGGTCAACTCGTCGTGATGGTGGAAGGGGGCACGTCACCCCTGCCTGCTCCCAGGTCCTGTCCTCCCTGCCTTCCTCCAGGTCCCTCTGCCCAAGGGCTGTATTGTGCTGCCCAGGGCTGTGCACGTGGGTTAGTTTTTCATTGCTTCTTGCAGACAATAGAGCTCTTCTCTCCGGGCTCCCCTGGAGCTTCTTCATCTCCCCCAGAGCGAGAATCCTTTGAGATTAGAGGTAATTACTTTGAGATTAGAGGTAAATCCGTTGGAGATTAGAAAGATTCCATTTAAAGAAGAAGTAATTACTTGCCTGTAATTGTGTCCCTGTCTCCCTCACTGTGCCCCCACCCTCCTGAAGAAAAAGGTGCCGATCTCCATATTGCTGCTCTGCCTGCCTTTCCTAGCTCTGCCAGGTTTGTAACTAGCTCCTCTGGCCTTGGCTATATTTCAGCAGGTAGTGGATAAGGGAGCAGGCTCATCTCCTACTTGACAAAAAAAACTCCTGGGAATAGAGAAGAACCCGGACAGGGGCTTCTCATGATGCCCTCATCAAATCTGCTTCCTAGAAATTCCTGAGGTTTTGCTCATTCACCTTAAAATCTTCTATCAGATTTATTATATAAACAATGCGGTTTGAATGACTTGAGCCTTTAAAGAGTCCCCCTGCTACTTTCACAGTGCATTCGGTGCTGTCACCAGCCCGTTTATTGTCAATTATCTGTTGTGAGGAAACCCTGCAGAGCGGTCTTAATCTTTCTGTCAATCCTTATGTCAGGTGGCTGCTGCAAACATAATTCCTTTTTGTACCTCCAATTCGTGAAGGTGTTTCCACCTCCTTTGGCATGCTCCAAAGTATCATTATGAGAGAAAAACCTCCACCTGAACTGGAGAAACAATGCAAGATGATGGACTTGAAATTTTATCCCAGTGTTCTTCTGTCTTTCAGTCTTCTGTACGAGGGTTGGAAATGTAAGAAGCGGCTCCTCTACCCAATGCAGGCTGCTATGGGAAAGAGAGGCAGGAGCAGATATATGAAGCCAGTTGCACTCCTACTATAATTTGTGCAAAACTTTATAGGCAGCAAAGACACAAAGATGAAATTTACTCTTGGATGGTGTGTGTTTGTGTTTTTAATATTGTGGCCAGGTTGTTCTTTCTGCTACTTTGTATTTTTTTTTTTTTTTTTGAAAAAGAACAGTATTTTTCTTACCTCTAATCTCTTCCCATTAAAGAGAATGTGCTTCTGCCAATCACCTAAAATTAACTTAAATTCATGAGAAGACTCAACTTTAATCTGACAATTTAGTTAACTTCAGTTATTGCAAACATACAGGTCATTTTGGTTGTACAAAATTTGGCAGTTGTGTTTTTATGAAGCATACAGTGGACTGGCCTCAAGTGGTGGTGGGAATAAAGGAGGTTAGAAGTTAGCTTTGTCTTCCCAGAATGTGGCTTGGGCCAGATTGCAGGACTTGATTGAAAATTTGCATCAGAAGAACCTATTAAAATATTTAGTGGTTAGAAGTGAGCACTGTATTAAGTACTGTCTGACATATGGCCCAGAATGGATCAGTTGTCTCTACCATCAAATGTGTCAACTGCTCAGATATGAAGATGCTTCTTTATTGCAGCGAATGTCTCCATATCACAGAAATCAGCACTGTTGTCCCCCTCTAAAAAAAGATAGGCTACAAAATGAAAGCTTTTGAGATGAGGATGGAAATCAAGTTAGCATCCAAGGGATCCCTGGAAGGGTCAAGACGGTTTGGCAGGGTAGTGTGTTGAAATGACTTGCTGCATTGTGCCAGCTAAATAGGTAACTGTGAATGCCACCAGCTTGACGTTTTACACAATAGCTAAATGGATATTCCTCCTTTTTAAGAAAGTGGGGGAAGAGAATAACGGGGAAAGAAAAAAATATGTACATAAGCACCCTACTGTTTTCTGACTTGGTCATGTTCATTTTTTTTTTTTTTTCCAAGAGCCTCAAACCTTCTCTTCCCTTGGGATGCCTAGGAGCTACACTGATAGAAAACGGTGGGGATAATGAGAGAGCACTTTGACCTGCAGGCTTCAAAGTTCACCCAAGCTCCCTATTCATCTTCTACTTCTAGAGTATAGCCATTGAGGGGAAGACTAAAATTCGAGCCAGTGAATTCAGCATCGGCCTTCCCAAAGGGCCCTGTGGGAATTTGTCTAGGCATCTCTTGGCTTTTAATGGCAGCGTGCCATATGTAAGGGCTCCTGAAATGTATTCGCCAGGATACCTGCTGGGCACGGCTCAGCGCGGCAGCTTTATGTGAGCCTCAGGCTGAAGAATTGCTGGCGAGGCATCGCCTCCGCCCGCCTTGCCGAGTGCTGCTGTGGGTGACAGCCTTGGCTGTGCACGTCCCCATCCCGTCATCAGCACTGCCTCTTGTTGGTAAAGAACTATAAACCCTGAAATTTAGCTTTTTCAGAGAAGGTGCTTTTCCTTTTGTATTTGATTTGTTGTAGTTGCACGTTTAAATGAATGCACAGCACTATGGCAGCTTAAGAGGGAAGAACAGCATCTTAGAAGGAAGGTCTGATGACGATCCTATAACATGTGTGGCATATACCTACTGTGTCCCTAACCAGCAGCGATTATTTTGACTTGCTGGTGTCTGTGAGGTAATGGTGATGCTTAAATCCTGCTCCTGTCCTCACTGATCAAGCCTGATGACCTGCACCAAGGCATGCAGGGTTGTAGCAACGACTGAGGGCGGAAATCTGGCCTGAATCGACTTGGGAATCCCATGAAGGCAGTCAGTCTGCTCAATATGTTTATGACGGTAGCCACAACTTAAACCTTTCTTCAAAATAGTGCGTGGCCATGGTCTCTGATGCTAGCCTAAACATTGTACAGAGGCTTCAACAATGTGTTTTAAAGTTATTCCTTGTCAGTGGGTGATAAACAGCAGCCACAATACTTGAGCCTGCAACATCCTTCAGACCCTTGGAGGTGTAGATTGGGGTTTTGGTCAAGTTTTCTTATTTGTTCCTTCCTGTAGGAAATGGATGGAATTTACATGACAAATGGCAGGGATATCAATATCAGGCAGTATTGCAGATCCTTTACTTTTCCCAGAATACCTCATAATATTTAGTGCTTTTCTTAAAGCTGCAGTTGGAATCACTTCTCACCATTTTCATGAGAATCCAGTTACTGAAAGCCAGCTTGCAAATATAGGACTCTTTAGTAGCCCCAGAACATGGCATTTGTGTTGCCTTAAAAGAAATACTCCCTTTTCTAAAATGTCAGAGTGTATGCCCATTTTTTCTACTTTCTTGCATGAGATGTGGTTGCACCCCTTAAAAGACTTGTGATGAGAGCAAATAGTACAGAACAAAAAAGAGGATTTAGTTTAAGTGGTGAGGAGGATAAACGTGTCTCAAACAATTAGTGCTTAGGTTTGTATTATAGTTTTTGTATTCATTAAATTGTCCAAGACATTGGTTAAGATAGATAAGCAAAATGATGTGAAAAGTTGCAATATCCGTGTATAATGAATGCCTGTTACGGGGGATGAGTTGATGATAATATATATTTCCACTCACTTCCACTGGGGCTCTTTTGCAGAAGTCTTTTTATCAAAGCGGCGTTCAGAGCAACATTCTTCCTTTTTAACATTATTGATCCACGTTTCCCAGTATTTTCACCTATAAATTCTAGCAGTCTTCAGTGGATTTACATGGCTGCTTGGATTAACTACAGGTAATCAACTTAGGGGAAGAAGTGAGGGATTGCAGCCACCCTTCTGTAACTTCTTTTTTTTGTAAGTATGCTTAGTACAAAACTTATAAGCAGCTGTGTTTTAAAAGTAAAAGGTTGAGGGGAGATGTACCTATTGGTTTCAGAAAGTGTGAAGTCTGTAACTCCTAGAGGAGATTGCTCGTTGCTCATATAGCTTGTTGGGAAAATACTGCACTTGATTCAGATAACAGGCGAGCAAAGCAACATCTAGGAGAAAAACTTAAGTATTGGAGCAGGAGGAGAACAAGCCAAAATGTGTTTGCAGTCCTTAAGACAGACTTATAATTTGGGTAACCCTTTCCCCTTAAACCCAACATTTTTCTGTCCCTCCAAATCGGAAAGGACCTCGCTCGAGAGGACCATTGTAACTGTTACAATGACTGAAAAATCAGCCTGTAGATTGTTTTGTGTCTCGTATAATGGTCAGTAAACTATGCTCCTAAAATACACAACTGTGGTCCATGGTGAAGGAAAGGGAGGCTGATAATTCACGCTTTTAATCACTTGCAGGACTTGTTCCAGCTCTCCGCTAGTCCCTTAATGCATAAACAAAGAGAAAGTGAAGTGTTTTTAGTTGCAAATCTATTCATTTCAGAGGGCATGACAAGATTTATCACATGTCATTAATGTAGAACATAGTAGTAAACATAATGCTGCTAGTGGCAGAGTGGTGCAGATCTTGTTGTGTGGAGCAAGGAGATGCAAAGATACATTTCACTGTGGTTCCAGGATATTTCTGGTGTTTGAATGACTTGCAACTTAAATAGTAAAAGTCAAGCTATTAATTAAACACAGGGCTTTATAAAATTAGGGCTTCCTGTCCAGCCGAGCTAACTGCTGTGGGTATAAACACTTCATAAATTACTCTGGATGGTAAAAGTGATTTGTCTTTTACAACAGTTCTTGTTCCATAGTCTGAAAGAGAAGTGCCAACAGAAAATATTTTCAGAATATTGTGAAAATGAGCACACCATTGACCAGGTGCTTCCCCACTGCCCTTGGAGCACAAAATGAACTGATTAATATGATAGGCTAGATATTGTAAATGCTTTTTATTGCTCAAATTTAATGCTCTTGATTTCCAGTTTGAATAAGCAAAGTGAAGATGACCTTCTTTCTGTCAGGACCGAGTTTTTTAGGGTGCTCAGTGTCTTCCAGCATACGCTTCCAGTCGTATGTTTGTCCCAGAAAACAACACTTCATCGTTGCTCTTAATCTTAACTCTATCCTGTGACGCTGGTGGATATCGCGTTGCATTTGTACACGAGAAGGGAGGAGGGCTACTTGGGTAGGCGCGTTCGAGGAGCGTATTCCAGCGTGGCTTGGACTTGGAGGAGACTTTCCTCTCTTCCTAGGTGTGCCTGTGGCCCCAAACGGAAACCAATCAAGGAGCGATTTATGTTCATTAAGGGCTTGTCAAAACTGAAAAATTTTCTAATCAACAGCAATCTAGCTGCGGCCCCTCAATGGCTGGGAGTGTCGCCGGCGCGGTATCGGCTATTTGCCTGTTACAACTCTAGGCTAGAAATCCGCTGATGATTACATTAGGCTAAGCTGCGAAGTAAATGAACCATGTCTTATTTAGGTGCAACTAGCTTCAGTGTAGTCCTGCCCCGCAGGGCGCTTTATAGCGTTTTATGGCTTTAAAATTAGTGTAGCTTCCCATTTGCTGCAGGGTGCTGCATGTTATGCCTTTGAACTCAATAAGCAAAGGCAAGGGGGCCTTTTGTTTTCTGTTTTTCTTTTCCCTTCCTTTTTTTCCCCCTTTTCTTCTTCTTGCAGTTTAGCAATTTTGTTTTGCATCTTTTCCAGACGGTGTTTTGCAATAAAAGCGTCTGACTGCAGCGTGTGCGCGCGCACACAAAAAAAAAGTGAAGGGCTTTGGGCCATCTACCAGTCTGCATGGGTATTGGGGTGGGTTTTTCTTCTTTTGTCTTGGTTTGGTTTTTGGGGGAAGGAGGTTGAGGTTTGTTTGTGCAAAAGTGGCCAAACGATAGGCTGTGCGGGTTGCTCTGATGGGGGATTGCGTTTGCCGTCCTCCAGGCCGCCGTAAACTCCTTTCCATGATCATTTATTATTTTAGCTCTGGTCGGGAAACCCTGTCTGGTAAACTAAGCCCTGTGAGTATCATTTGTAGCTGAAAATGATGCCTTTCCCCAAAAGCCCGGTGTGCAGCAGTAGCACGATGGGGAAGAATTTCTGCCCATCTCCTGTGCCTGGATCAGTTCCTGGTATTGGAAAAGCAAGCTTATTCTGAGCCATTCTAATGGATCAAAGTGAAAAAAGGTGTAATATTCATATTTATGCTGAAAATACACTTTTTCTGATTAAATGAAAAAGCAGTGTTCTCAGTCCTTGTTGTTCTGCCCTTTCCGGGTAGGAGAGGGAAGGTTATGGGCCAGATACATAGTACACATGAGGGGCTTCATCCTTGTGTAGCTCTAACACGGAGCAAAAAAATTATTTTTGTTTAACGAAATATTCATTTTATGACATGTGGCAATTCTAACAGGAGGGAATTTGGTGTGAAACCTGAATGCCCCTCACCCAGCACCATGGCGTAGAAGATACAACTCAAAGGGAGGAGGTTTTTGTGCATACCACAGTCCAACCGAAGCCAACCAAAGGAGGGCCTAGCTCCTGTCTCCTGTATTCTGGCTTCTTGGCCAAGACCAATAGATTGCAGCAATCCCAGGACAGAACAACAACCAAAAGCAGCTCAAGCAGGAGGAGTCTGAGTTTCTCTGCTGGGCCACACAGAGCAGACCTCCTGCTGGAACCGGCTTACCTGAGCATCTCTTGCATTCTCTTGTATTAGGGCCACCTCTGGAAAGTCTCAAACACTAATATTTTTAATAACCGAAACGTTACCCGCCTAACATGAGAGCCGTGTATTTAAAGTTACTTAAGAATGGCCTGGCGAGGAAGCACCCTCAGGATGTTTCCCACATGCTCTTTCATAATGTATTTGAAACAAGATTTGGATGATCTGTGTCCCAGCTCACAGGAAGGTCCACCCATCCCTTGGGTCCATGTTTCCCATCTTCCTGAGAGGGGACTAAGTGGGCAGCAGCAGTGTTAAATGTGGGCTGTGAAGGAGGTGGGTTTGGCAGCCTAGGCAGCTCCTTTATCCTCCCCATTCCTCTCATGGAGCAAGTAAAAGACAGCTTGGCAGCTTGGGGCCTGTAGTGGAGTTTCTTTTCTGGCACCCCAGGCCGTAGGATGGCACTGCAATTCAGCCAGCAAGTTTGTTAACACCCATCATCCTTGAAAACAAAAGAGGCACCCTGAAACTGCAGTGTTACGGTATCTTTTTGCTCAATTTGCGTATCTGAAAAACTTCTGTTTGTTTAATTGGTTAATTTAATTGTAGCTATTATAAATGAAGAGCTGTATTAAGACCAGAACTAAAATAATTTTGCTTTACATTAGTCTCTGTCTTGGCGCATTGTGTCTTTTTACCCGGGGCAATTTGTTTTGCAATACGCTGTCAAATACCGTTTGGTGTCATCTTCAATCAGTGTAGCTTTTATGATTTTTTGCTGATGTTTTAGCAGTTTATTTAGTCCTGTAGATAATGGTCAATGGCCTTGAGTAGTCAAATTAACACTGCGGCAGCACTATATTTGAGCAAACCGCCAAGGGTAACCTCGGGATGAAAAGCCACAAGAATCAATACAGTGAGTGTGTTTTTTCGGGATTATTGATTGATTGATGTGTCCCGGGCTTAACTCGAAGAAGCTGCATTGCCCCCGAGCTGACTAAGATTAAGTCGCCAGTTACTGATGACTGTAGGCCATTACCTGCGTAGTACCTCACGAGCTCGGAGATGAGACCTTTTACGGTCCTCAGATAATGAAAGTGCGTCGTTCTACGATCTAACCTGCCCACCCTGCTGGAAGATGCTCTCCATGGCCATGAGCATGGGAGATGCTGTCAGCTGGGTTTGGTGCTGCCCTTTATTCCCGAAGGGATCTTTCGGGGACACAAGGCACTAATGGCATGGCTCCACAGAAGACGATAGCCAGGGTAAGTGGCAGTGCCGCCGGCAAGCCTGGAGCCCAGGGTCTCTCTGCCACAACTCTCAATTGCTAGCAGGTTTCTCTCATTGCACCTCATTTGCATCTGGGACATCAATTAGCATGTTTGTTGAGGCTAATTGAATGAAACTCAATCATAGCTCTTAATTGCTTGACTATGTGAAAAGAAATCACATTAATGCAGCTAATTAAGTGTATGGCAATAGATGCAACATAATTAGGAGCGAAATGTGAAAAACAAGCGACGGGGAAGGTGTGAGAGCCGGGGCACGGGGGACGGAGGCGCCTGGTTATCCTGTTAGCACCACGTTTAGGGAGGCTTCCCCTTGCTTTGCTGCTTGATTTTTTTATTTATTTATTTTTATTATTATTTTTCCAGCATCGCCAAATGATGAACGTGGACAACTTGAGAAGAAAAATGCAAATGGGTTTGCAATTACTAGTTTTTCAAGCTGTTGAGGGGCAGAAGATGGCACTTCTGGGGTGGCCCGCTGTTGAGTGGGCTCTAGGGACTTGTTAAGTGCTGTTTAAAAGTACTTGGCTTTGAATTACCCTCATGCCTTGTTAAAGGGTTTTTTCTCCTTTTTTCTCGGATCAGCATTTTCTACAACTAACATCTAGGGGAGTTATCTCTGTAACATTTGCATATCAAAATCAGCTTTGCTGTCTCTTCTTTAACGCAGCATATTCCAGATGACAGCGAGACCCTCATCTGTTCTAATCTGATCAAACCGTCCGTTGCACTTCTGAAGCGGCTACATTATTCTGTAGTTTCAACTTTTCTTCCCCGAGTGCGGCTCAGGAGGCGCGGGGGCAGCCGCGGGCTGACGGGCACCTCGGCGCGCTCCCCTCGTCCTCCTCGGGGAAATGCGCAGATTATCGCCATGCCTCTTGCACACAATCAAAGAGCCCTTGTTATTTACATTTGCTCTATCCCTATAAATATTTAAGCTGACGTTAATACCTACGTGGCATCTGTTCTCTTTGGGCACTTTCCTATAATAATCGCAGAGGCCACAGGGTATTTATTTCCTGTTGGCCAACATTGGCTTACTCTCTTGAATTGTTTATAGCTCACCTAAGCCTGTGCTACTCTCAATTAAAAGTGCTTTAATAACGTTCTGTCACATCTCGCAAGCTGGCGGGGTAGCAGGGAAATTGTAGCTTCTCTTCATCTGAAGAATTTGGAAGAAACCCTTCATTATCAAGTTTAAATGCGGCAAACTGGCTGTTGTATGTTAAATAAAACGTGCCTATTAAAAAGAGTACATGCTGAGGTTTAGTCACTATCTGATTAAGCCTCATTTTCGAGCCCATAAGCAATAAATGCTCAATTATGTTCTAGTTATTGTATTTTAATTTGTGAAGAACTGACACTGAACAGGAAAGTTATGCCAACTTGGTAATTTATAGGAGAAGCAGTTTTGTGCATCTCTTCCTAGCAGCGAGTGGCGTGTGGTTTTGTTAATGGATTGCCTTTGTTTCTTTGGGCGGCAATGCTCTGTTTCCTCAGCCAGTGAAGCAGCCAGGCTCCCTTTTTTTACTGTAAATAATTCCCAAACAGCTGGGAGAAGAAGCTTGGATGGTTGTGCACGGGGTTTTTCTGTTGCCTTCTTTTTAATTAATTGCAAATTAATAATGGTTTTAGTACAGGAGTAGATTTTTAGTCTGTTTTGGGGGAGATATCTAATTCATATTATAAAAACTGTCAAAGGTGAAAGGATTTTTATGGGGGAACTGATTGCTCCCTGCATTGTGGCAGTAGTGATTTAGATGTGGAATATGCTTCTAGTCCCCTTTATGCATTTCCTTGTAAAATTGATGCTCTGGTGCTGTATGGGCCTCAGTCCTGCACGTTTATAACTGACCTAGTTAATGTTAGTAGTCTTTTATATAACACCTTCTAGTCTGGCTAAGTATTGTGATGCCCTGAACACTTGTGCAGCTGGAAGAAATCTCATTGTCAGTGAGTCTTTGGTTGTGTGGACACTCTCAGTATCACACTGGTCCCTCTAAATTTATCCAGGTTGTCTTGGAAGGAATTCCAGTTCCTCTGGTTTCTGGTCTAAACATACTCATGAGCCTATACCCAGGTCTTTAGCACAAATAGCTAATTCCTTCATGAGATAGGTCTACTCTGATTTATATTTGTGTAGTATTTATATGAAAAGTGTCGATGGGATTCCCTGCAGCGTGGAAGGAAGGAGGAAGCACAGTCATCATGATGGTAGATGATGCGGGACGCGAGTCTGTACAAGCTAGGCTTCCTTGGGTCTTCTGCTTGTAGAGCTGCTTGTTTGATGCTGGTTTTGTTTTTCCTCCTACCAGGACTATATGCAGAATGTTCATGGGAAAGAGATCGACTTGCTGAGAACCACTGTGAAAGTCCCGGGAAAGAGGCCACCCCGAGCTACGTCAGCCTGCGCGCCCATTTCTAGTCCCAAAACGAACGGTCTCTCCAAGGACATGAGCAGTTTACACATCTCGACAAATTCAGGTAAACCACTATGATGCTGGACAAAAGAAGGAAGGGCTGCATTGTCCAGTGTGTATATAATTCCCATGCAGCCTTGGGATGGGAGTGATACCTTGGAATACTTCACAAATCCAAGTAACAATTGATAGGTAAACGTGTAAGCCCTCTCTCACTAGCCATCTGTCTTCTATGAGAGGTTGTTGATCTCTGCACACCTTTCAATATCCATCTTTGATTCCTGCATACTAGCCAAAAATATACAGCATAATTTCATGGAAGTTACACTTGTGAACAACTGGTTTTGACTTACTACAGCTCAGTGAGGTCTACTGCTTTGGGAAAACAGGAAACCTAACATTTGAAGAGGCTCTTTTTGATTTGCTGTTGAGATCCACAGGATGTGTAATTTTGGACTTTACAGCAGCCAAATACTTTTGTAGAAAGCTATTTTGGTTCATTTATGGACGTAGTTTATAGCTCTTTGTAAGCTCTAAGCGCAATGAGTTTATTGTTCATGGAAGTACTTGTCCATTCAGCTAAATGGCTTTTAAAAATTGCAAGAAAAACATTTAAGACAGTTTATCTTGTAAAATGCACAGCTTATACCAACTCATCGTAGAGTGTTAGTAGGGTAGTTTAATCAGTGTGTTTGGGATGACATCCATAAATCACTGGGTGCCTTTTCCAGTTATGATTCTTGTAGACATCTGCAGCACAAGCTGGCAAAACTATCCAAATATAGTTTTGTCCCTGTACAGTAGGCACCATGCAGGTAGCACTAGGATAAAACTGTATAAGCGGCCATAAGAATAACTGTAATTGTTTTATTCAACTGTCTTCTGTTGAACAGTAGCAGTTATCATATGCTTCAAGTCAAGATGCAATTCCGTGTGTTTTCATGATGTGTGTTGTGCCATATTAGAGAAAGAGAAGTATTTTCCTTCTGACTTGAGATGCTGTTGATTGAGACAAATATTTTCCCAAATGGAAAAAAAAAAAAAAAAAAAAAAAGGCCTTGGGGCTTTACAGTGGTGCCATTGAAAAGATGTCCCTGCAGATACTACATGCCACACAAGGGCTGTTTATTAGTTTGGCTGGGGACCTGAACTGTCTGAAGCTGTGATTTCATCAGAGTCTTTTTCAAGTTGTAACCTACCCCTCGAGAGTCACAGAGCTGCCATTGTCACTGGAAGAGCTCATAGGAGACAATTATTCATGGTTGGGTTGTTTTTTCCATTTTGCCATTTAATTTAGATGATTGGGTTGGAGGGGGGGAATATTTTTATTTTCTGCTATATCCCATAATTTAGATAAGTGATGATTGAGTCAATAGATCTGAGGAAAGACACTCAAATAAGAGATTTCTGGTTAAAACAATTGGACACCCTGAAACAGGCAAAAATTATTTGATTGCTTCAGACAAGTAAATTTTGGAAAGACATGTTATTGTGAGATACATACGATATGATGCGTGTAGCATACAGTTTCTTTGGTTTGCTATATGCAAGTATAAGACTTTAATGGCAAATGCAATATTCATTTTGCTTCAGGACTCTACATATGTAATGCTTCCTTTATGTGAAACTGCTCAGTAGGCCACTGTGTCTGGCAATAGGGTTGTCCAGTATAGATGTATCCTAGCTACCCTGAGGTTCCACTGCACAGCAGTTGCTTTACAAGGGAAGTGCTGAAGTTGGAAAACAGTTTTGCTTTTAGGTTGTGTTTTTTGAAGAACGTGGTGGGAAGAGTTGGATGTTCTTTCTTTCTCTTGTTCCTATCATTTAGTTTGATTTCTCTGTTGGTGGTGTCTCGTTGCCACCACTCAATCTATTTGTTAGAGTTTTTTTTTTTTTTTTTAATAATTGATGCCCTCCTAATGTAAAGACTGCATCCAAACCAAGTTGAACTCGTTTTTTTTAAATCATTACTCCCTTGAAGAGTGCCTTAATTTCCCCTCTCACAAATTTGGGAGACTAGAGTGGTCTGTCTTTAGCTAACAGGAATGCTTTGGTCTGCTCATTTTTCCGAGGCTTTCTTCCTGGAGATGAAGCAAACGTTGATCTCTTAATTATGTTACCCCTGTCACTGGTTGGAAGCCTAACTGTTACAATTTGGAGTGGGGAGCAGGTGAAAACAGGACGGACTAAAGGGGGTTAACCACTATGTGACAGCAGTCGAGCCTGTACCATGACCCTACATCATTACCCACTCACTGATGTCGAGTTTGGGTGTTGGGGGATCTGGCAGAGAGATGGTTAAGCTCTTAGTGTGAGATAAAGGTCAGGTAAGATGCACACCTGTCTGAGATTATATTTCATGTAATATTTTTCCTAATGGCCTTTGCTTCTGAAATTCAGATTAGTGCGTGTAGTGCATCATCAGCTGCAATACCTGTTCTTCAGGGTTTTTCCTTCTGTAGGTGGATTTGCTGCATCACTCCAAAACTCCACACTTCTCAAGACTTCCTTCATTCAATCTTTCTTAGGCTAAAAGCCTCCTTTGAGGTCTCTGACTAGTTCATTTGTGGACACAACAATCATCATCAGACAGAAAGGAGCTTTTCTAAGAAAGCCAAGTAATGTTTTCCAAGCTGTACTGAAATCAGCCAACACCAAGTCTGTGGGTAGTGTTCTTCACGCAGAGGGCAGCAGATGCTGTTGCGATGCGGACACAGAGATCTTCCCAGCTCAGCCCTGCGGTGTCAAGGGACTTCTGCTGTCTGTGCAGCTGTCTCAGGTGACTACAAATGTCTGCAGATTCTCCCTTGTTATGTCCATGTCACTGTCTCGCAGCTTTCTCCACCACAGTGTTGGCAAAATGGTGTCTTCCATCTTGAGTGACACCTCAAAATTGATGACAAGACTGAAGTTGTCTGGTGCTGCTTTTTTTTTCTGCTGGGAGGTTTCCCAGATCTGCTGTGTGGAAGAGGTGTGGGCTGAGCACAGGAGGGATCAGCGCCTGCCTTTTTTTCTTTAGGTATGCAAAGATACCAGCTCTTCCCTAGAGCTTCTATTTTATTCCTCTTAAGTTTTTGCCATCAATAGACTTGATATGTGTGGTAGAGTAATATTCTCTATGCTTAAAAATTAGGACAGGTCTTCATTTAAGTGTTTGATGTGGTCAGGAGCTGCTTAATTTTCCTTCAGCTGTTATGTAATTTGTACACATAAAAGCTATGATCGGAAAAGAAGACCAGGAGTCAATTAAGAAAGGTCGCATTTAAGGTTGCCCCTGGAAATTGAATTCATCCTCACGACTTAGAGACTGTGATAGCCCAGGCCCAGGCCCACTCTGATTGATTCAAGAGCTTGAGGATTTTGGAGCTTGTTTACAAGTATTTTTCTGAAATTACCTATTTTCCACTCACCATGTCTTTAGAAATGACTGCACTTGTTTTTGCTTCAAATGTCAAAAAAGAAAAAAGTCAATGCGTTATTTTACTGTTGAAATAGGCAAAAGGAGTTACAAATTCCAAAGGATCAATGGTTTATAAAATGCTATAAAGATACCTATTATTTAAGAGGTTCAGTGCCAACTTTGAAAATAACTAAAGGTATTTGATGCCGCTTCTAATGGTAAAATGTAATCCCCAGTTGTGTGTTTACAGGCTGTTTATAGACAGCCTGGTTGAAAGACCGTATAACTGATAAATTTGAAGCCCAGGACTGCTGGATAAATAACTATGTCTTTGTCTCTTAGTTGAATTTGGAAAATTAAAAAGCCCCTTGTCCCTGGGCAAGTCATCATCACTGTTGACTTTTAAATATTCAGTATTGGGGCAGGTGGGATGTTTCTGATATTGCTGAAAAATAATCTACAGGTGTATTCTGTATGTTAACTACTCCACTGTTGGATCTCAGGTCTGGCTGCCATATCTAAATATACAGTAAAAATAGGAGGAGGAACTAGGCTGATAATGGAGACGTAACAAACTCAAGAGCTGCATACTCAGTTTTCCAGTGATGTGATTCATAATGGCCAAGTAAGGGGAAAAATTATCCATTTGGTCTATTTAACGTAGATGTCACATGCAGAAAGCAAAGTTTAAACACCTACCATGTGGCACTCTGGGCAAGACTGTTTCCTCGTTCCTAAGGACTAGGATAAAAACAGCCACAGAGGATAGCTCTGAGACCAGTGAGTTCCAGCTGCAGAACACAGGGGCAGCTCTCCCCAGCCAGCACGCCTGTAAAGGGGCTGCTGCCCTGTCCCCCGTGCTCTCCAGAGGATGACTCCGTCCTCATGGACTTTGGAGAAGGAGCAGGTCCGAGGTTCAATTACTGCCAGTTTGGGTTGGGTTTGAAATAGCAACCCAAAGGTGAACTCCATATTCCTCAAAAATGTCTCCCAGGAGTCATTTATTTCTCCTCTCCAAACAACCCAAAGGCTGAGCTGCAGCAAAAGTCACTGATGTAGAAAGTTCACATCTAAAAATAGCTTATGGTGGAGAGACAAATTGTTTCCTGATTAGCACTTCATTTAAATAATTTGGGGCTATTAAATTTACTTTCAATAGTGAATGTACAGTATGTGAAGCATCCTACAATGTGATAGCTCCATAGCCATCATTAAGTATGCTAAGGGTTGTTATCTACTAACTGCATGTGACACTTCAGACATGTTATAAAAATGTGAAGATGCTGTTCTTACAAATGTGACTTTTCTATCTGTTATTAATTGTGATCATCTATCAATTATATGCTGTGGTCATTAAGCAATCTTATTTTGCACTGAAACACTTAGAACGAAGCTGAGCTATTGCAGACTGCCTCCCCGATGTTTCTTTTTAAAAGTCAGAGAGTTATTAGTGTTACGATATTTTTTTTAAGTCAGACTGGCATAGCCATTTTCTGCAAAGTCTTTCATTGCTAGACCTGGAAAGAGCAAATAGCCTCTAAGTGTAACATGTCCCATGCCAGAAGGAAGATGTAAAACCTTGGCCATTACCCTGTGGTGATGCCTTGTAGAGTCAAGTCCTAGTCCACTGATCTACTGAATTGTTCAATCTTTTGATAGTTATTTCAATAATCTGTTTTGAACAGAAGGCTACTGGGAGAATTGAGATGTTATGGTCAGGCTAATAATTAGTGAAAACATATAGCAAGGCAAGAGCTTGCAGGCAATTTCTCCCAAGCCTGTAGGTCTTGAGAACACTGGTAAATACTTGTCTAATTGGATCATGAATCTTCCAAACTCTCTGTCCTTAGGTGAAGGAGTACCCTGAGGTTTTGTACTTAAATGGTGCATAATCTCAGATTTGGCAATGCCAGATTTTGATAGAGTTCTCCGGGGGCTATAGGTCGCCAGTATTTTGCTGGAATTGTGTAGTCAAGTGTAGTATATGGTATGTCTGGAGTTAACACACATTTTCAGCGCTTTAACTTGAGCCTGAGTTTTACACTTTTAGTATAGATCACAAATGCAAGTTTGGGGCTTATTTTTGCCATTAATCACCCAAGTCAATTTTCCATTTGGTTGAGTTTGCTGTTAGTGTTGTGATATACAGGCACTGTGAGCAAAAGGAGAAGTTGTCCGTTTGCACCCTTTAAAGGGAGAGAAAAAAAATAAGCCTAATTTTAAGTGTACTGGAGCTTTCTCTTTCATCCCACTAGAGAGGCATCCCTCAAGGTCATCTCTTCCAGTCTTCCGTTGCTGTTTGCCCATCACTTGCTCCGTCACTAGGGAGAAGTCAACTTTCACCTGCATTGCTCAGTAATATTTCATATTGGATAAAAAAGAAGCAGGGAAAATAATAGCATTAATGAAGTACCTATTTGATTTTTTTAAAAACAGTTTGCTAAATCTCAAATACGCTCTGATTTCCGTGCACTGAAGTTATCCCTTTAGCATAAGCTTTTTTTCTCAGCAAATGGTGCCACTTTCATGACAATCAACTTCCAACCAAGAGCACAAACGTGCCCTGAGCCTTCATGAGGATGAAGGTGGATGCCAACCAAGCCACAGCCATTTGCTGTCAAGACAGGAGCCCAACCTCTGGTTTTCAGGCCTTGATGGGAGCCCCAGTAAAACCCATGCAAGGGCTCATGTGGCCAAGGTTGATGCTTGAGCCTTGCCATGCTGACCACTTGCACGCTGAGACCTTCTCTAGAATTGCTTGTTCTTCTGTTCCCCACAATGATTTCAAAATATTAAAGCCATCAGGAGAGGGCTTGGTGCTGATTGACCAAGAGGGGAGAAAGGGAGGGGGGAGGAAAAAAAAAGTAAATGCGTTTCAAGTGTAGAGCTGCCGTTAACATCTAAAGTCCCAGCCATGCTGTTTTCCTCCACACTCCAGCAATCAGGACATCCAGCAAACCCATAAAAAACCAAACTAATAGCATGAATATTCAGTGACCTAGAATACTAATTATTGTCATGAATATTAATGCGATCGGACTTGCTTTTTTCCTCTTCTTTCTCTCTGGCTCTCTCTCTCCTTTTTTTTTTTTTCCTCCTCTCTCCCCCTTTCCACTCAGCCGGCTCTAAAGATGGACCATAATGAGAGCATTTAAGAGAGAGAGCGCTCTCCGCCGTGACAGGGACCGGGGTAATAAGGAGAGCTTGATTAACGTGGTGCACTTGGGGGAGAGATGAGAAGATTCACGTGGGCCTGTTGTGGGGGAGGCAATGAGGCACCGGCGGCTGTGTTGCTGCTCCCTCAGATTAATGAGGCCTAAGAGTGCATTAGGAACAGTGACAAAGGTTTGATCTAATGGGCTCAGTCATTTTTCCTTTGAGTGACAGACGCACAGAAGTAATTGGCTGTGCAGAATGGCAGCTCATTGGCAGTACTTAAGGATACATTATCCCCGTTGTGTGGCCCGCAGAGGCTGTTTATCAAAACTGCTCACACTGCAGACATGCATTCGCTTAGCGGCTGTTACAGTGGCAATAGCTATTAAAAAAAAAAAAAAAAAGGGAAAGAAAAAAAGGCAAGGGGAAGTAGTAGTAGTGATATCACATTTGTATCTATTGTCTCTTTCTCACCTCCCCAAAAAACTTTCTTTGTTTCAATTGTTCTGGAAGATCGTGGGATAGCAGCTCTTGGGATACCCTCTTGCATCCCAGAGAGGCTCTTGGTTGCAGCTCTTCAGGCTTGGGGAGGCTCGAAGGCTTCCAGAGTTGCTCTGATCCTTTTTTGCCAGCTTGGATGTACATCCAGTGCACAGGTGATCCCACCCCCAACCCCTTTGCAATTTCATATTAGTAATTTCCACAGATAGTATTAGAGGAAACATTTTAGAGCTTTGCCTCAGGGCCTTACACATGCTTTGCTTTACATGCAGGCAGCATAGTGCCTCTGAATTAGTGTGTTTTGAGTTATTTTTGCAAGGTTAAATTTGTGATTGTTAACGGGATTTGTGACCAAATACCAGCAATAAAAAGTAATGTTTTTTGTCAATATGAAATGGTTGTTTCTAGGTCTTAAAGCTACAGTGTTTTAAGAAACTGGTAACCTGAAGCAGGATTTGTCCAGAAAATGAAGCATATATTTTATATCTAAACTGTTATGTAGTAAAATACTGCAAAAATTAGTATTATGCCTGATGATAATTTCAAAAGCAAACTTACTCAGAAGCATACTTTAACACCAGAAGAATAAAAATTGCCAAAGCCTTGAGCAATAGCATTTGGTGAAGATCTTCGGTTTAACCTTCTGTTTGTTAGAAGAGATGTCTTCTCTGATGACTGGACTTTCCACCACGTTTGCTCTGCTGGTTGGGCACGCTCTGAAAATAATAGCTGTTCTCGTTATACTCCCAGCACGGTTTCCCTCACTGCCAGGCTGTTTCTTGGCATTGCCTTGTTTGTTCATTAGTACTGACCCCTCTTGCTTTGGACGCTGCTAATCGCACTCGGCTCTCGGTGGCTGCGCTGTCAGGCTGCGAGATGGAAGGTCTTTCTGCATAAATAGCTGCTCATCTTTGGGAGATACATTTGGAAGAGAAATCGTTTGGAAAAGTCTTGAAAATAAAACAGGCATGCAAGTTGTTTGCTACAGTATTGAAAATGGGTGTTAGCTCACTGAAGGAGAGTCTCAGATGGACCCAGGGAGGGTGTGTTGGAGAGGTGCCGTTGTTTTGCCCTTTCCCCTTCCCATCGGTGAATACCTGTGGATTGTTTTAGGTCCTCAGTAATGCTGAGACAGAAATGCTATGTTTCCCCCCATCAATATGCTCTTCACAAACTAAACTGATAGGTGCCTGACTGCTCATACTGCTGGGCAGCACCTTCTTTTCTGACCAGACCCACTTGACTGAGGAAAACAAGATGCTGTCTGGCAAATAAATAGCATTTGAACCGCCTGGGCACGAATCAGCTCTGGAGTTGACAAGGGAAGGGAAGATGCATCTTCAAAAGCCTGATGCTGAGTTCAGAGGAAGCAACTGATAGACCCTGGAAGAGCCGTTCCTATTTTTCTTTCCTCAACTGAAGCAGGAGGCTGCTCCAACATTCATGTTAATAGGTAGAGCAGAAGGCAGTGAAGGCAAAAAGCGGCACTGCTTAAATGGTTAGCTACTTGTTATAAAAGTTACGCCCACCAAAAAAACTTTTGGAAAACTCTTGGAGTTATTTCATGCGAGTGATACAGAATTGAAGCTAGGGAAGAGAAAACTTATTCTATTTTTGCAACCAACAAAGTGGCCTCTTTCTTGCACCCCAGTGCTGGAGGAAGCTTCAAAGAGTGATGCTGGATATGGTTAGAGACCAGCAGACCCGACTGCCAATCCAATCTACTTGACGGTGCCTTTTGCTGAGTTAGAGGGCATTTCAAGAATACGCAGAATTCTTGCAACGTAAGTTCACCCACCATGATTTAAAACAATTAACCCTCTGATATAAGGAGTCAGGATTTCCTGACCCACAACTCTAATGTATTTTTCATTAGTTCTAACAGCTGGTGAGCTGAGCCCTCTGGCCTTCAGAGGTTTATTTCTTTTTGGAAGAGAAACTCATAGCGAGCATGAAGAGCGTAGCGCAAATAAAACATGGTTATAGTGCAAGCATAGCAATGGGCTATAGTTCATCTGATTCAGTCTTCTCTGCTTTTGTGCAGTCATTCACTATGTCTCCCACACAGCTGCTTCATGGAAAAAAATAGAGTTCTTCACAACTGCATCCTCTGTCTCAGACATGTACTGAGTCTATTAGCTGTATTTCTGAATCAAGCCTTCCTCAGCTAAATGATTTGTTTGGGGGTTAGTGGGAAAGCACAAATGTGTGTGCAGCTGTGAATGAAGACAACTTGCATACATTGAAGTCGCTTGTGTCTCACTCTTTATGGTACAGTTGTGAATTATACCCGTTCTGCGTTTGTAATTGGTGGGCGGCATAGTTGGTGAAGGCTTAAAGTGATGTGTCCATTAAAATAACCTGAGCTGCCCTGTGATGATTCACTGCGATACTTTCGTTAAGTTGAAATACAGCAGGAGACACTAAAGTGCTGTCCACCATCGTGTTTCATTACAACAGCAACCCAACAAAGACCCCGTGAGGTTTATTTTTGTTAGGTGCATTGCTGAGTGCATGCAAGACAACATTTATTAGGAACCATATTTATGGTATATCTTAGTAATTTTTTAATAACATACCACACCTTTGTTTCTTAGTTAGGTTGGCACTTAACAGCTTGCTTGGTTGCTTGGTCATGTGTTCGTATAAATCTCTAGTTATTTCCACAGTGTTTCTAATTATTGTAATCAGACTTTGCCTTAATAGTCTGTTTTGTAAAGCAGAAGCGGTAGTTCAGCTGTGTACCAAGAGCCAAAGTGAGTCCTCTGTGCACAGGCAAACAAGATACACAGTCTGCCTCCGGTGTGCAGTTGTTTCCATCAGCCTCTTGAAATGTGCATGCACACCCAGGCATGCTCACCCTCTTCGTCTTAATTCCTCTTATGTTGAGTCCCTTATCTTGACTTGCTCTTTGTTGTTTGAGGCTATTTACGCTGAATAGATGGGTAAATAAATTGGACTGTGTATGAGAGTGTTCACTTTTCTCAAAGGCACTTCTATTAACGTTGCCCAAACCTGGAAATTACTGTGAAGAATTTTAATTTGGATGGGTTTTATGGAGCTTAATTGTTTGAACGTTTTGTAAGCTCGATCGTAACGGGGTATTTTATAATATCAGAGAAGATAGTTTTAATAAAGCTATCCAGAGCTAGAAAGAGGAACTCTTCCTTTGATGCCCCTTTGGTAGATGAAAACACTTTTGTTCAATAGGAGACCAGCATCTTTTTTTGCTCATTTGAGACCAGTTCTGGCAACATACTGATATTCATTCAGATATAAATGCTGTAGTCACTTTGAAATGCAAATTGTTTAAAGAAAAATAGCATATGGTAGAAGTAAGTACCTTTTCAAATCAGCTCCTACACTTTAGGGATGTGAGTACAGCTAAAATTATTCTTTGGAAAGAATCTGGAGCCTTTGACACATTGAAGCTTGAACTAATCAAGGCTTCCCAGTAAGCATATACACATATCCATATCAAGGAAACAGTGCTGAGAATACATGGATTAGCATAGTAATTTAACTGCCCCCTGCTAATCAACTTAAGCAACCAGCTGATGCATATATGATATATTTGAAGAAGCCCTCTTTCAGAGCTCCAGAATGGACCAGGTAGCTCACTATGTATTTCACGTTAATGCTGATAACTGAATGTATGTAGTGTATATGTGTGTGTGCCTATTTCCCTCCATCTGTTTGTTTGTGTGTGTATAGAAGGAAGCAACAGATGCAAAATGCATCAAGATCTTGTTTAAAGAACCCTGACATGCAAAAGCTTAATACTATGCCTTCCTCAATATATACGATTTACTTCTCAATGGGATAGCGTGTTGGCCCCCCAAAAAAGAGTAGTAGTTAAAGGAAAATTATTTCTTGGAGGTGGAGTTTGGGGTTTACCTTTTGTAGAAGGCAAAAAATATATATATAGGACTGTGCTGTAGCTTTGTGCAACATATCAAGTGGGCATAAGCAGTCGAATTTCGGTAGTCCTCATTTTGATGGGACAGCATTATTGCAGACTGGTGCTGCAAAATACATGTTCTGGACATGCTGGAATCAGTTGGTTTAAGAAGCGAAAAAAAATGGCAATGGATTGAGAAATGATGTGCCTTAAGATTCTCATAAGGTTGGGTAAGAGCTGAATGTATTGGTGGGGGGAATGACACTGTCTGCCTAAGGATCCTTTATAGCCGGGGCGGAGGGGAAGTGGAGTTTGGTCTTTAATAAATGTTATCACAAGAGATAAAGGGGCAAATTGGTAGCAGCGCTGCTGGACGGTGGCAACTGCAGCAACAGGAAAGGCAGCTGGATTGGGTTGCATCATAGATCAGCAAAGTACAAAAGCTAGGGAGGCGGCAACTATTTTTGCTAACACTCCATAGGTTTCACAAATGCGAAGTGAAAGAAAAATTCCTGTTTGGTTTGCAGAATAAGTCACTTCCTAAGTAGCTGAAAGTAATGTCTTAACCTTGATTGTGGAGTTGCAAAAGGTGACGTTAGAGAGCAGGCTAAGGCTTTGGTGCTGGTGGAGCGGTAGAAAAGCTGGTTTTATGTCAGGTATCCTTTCTAAAGCTTTGCTTTTGCATGATGGTTAGGAAGCGACAGGATATTTGTGTTCAAAAATTGGTGGACTAGGCAGAAGATGCCAACACACAAATATTGCTTCTCTCTGCAGTTCAGCCACCCAGCACAGACTGATGGGGACACGTCACCCAGGCCAAGGCATCCAGTAATTGTTTTCCATTTTGCCATGATACCGAGGGAATGCTCCATCTCAGCTTTCACACACCCGTTTTCTCCTTCATGATCTTTGTTGCAGAGATGCTCTTGCAGGAATTCATCAAATGCAGCTTCTCATTTTCCTAGGCGCCGAATGAAAGATAGCTACAGGCTAAAAGTGCGCTTTTGTGGCATTGCTCTTCGGTCCAGCGAGGTAGATGCTATTTGTCAGGCACTTGGAGGGGAGGAGGGGGTTGTTTCCCAATGGGGAACCTAATTGTTTGTGAAAAATAAGTTGTTTCCAAAGCCATTTGCCAGTAATAGGCCACAGATGCTGCAAAAGGTGCGGCAGCAAAAGCCAAACAAAGCAAAGAGTTTGGATTAACCTGCCACCTAATTGTCACCTGTAAACCTGGTTTGCAAATTTACTCAGTTAAGTTGATTGAAAAGTTAAAGGCTAATAAAATTAGCCACAAGATCAGAAAAAAAGAAACACTGTAAGGCCATGTATTAAGTGAATATCTATGTGTTTGTGTGTGTAGCTTTTGAGCTTTAAGGATTGCTTTGAAGAGAAATGAGAGGAAGGGGGCAAAAAGGGTGCATTTTGATCATCCACAGAACCCTAGGAATACTGGCTGGAATGCTATTCTGGAGATCATCTAGATCACCTACTCAATCCTCCTGCTTGAAGCAGGCCTGTCAGCAATGCCGACTAAGTTCAGTTGTGGCCTTGTGCAGATGAGTTTTGGAAGCCGGTGGGGATGGAGGCTCTCCAGCTGCTTTAGGCAACCTGTCCTGGGCTGCGTTATCTTCCAGGCGAAGGGGTTTCTATGCTGGAGATTTCCAAGCTGTAGTCTGTGCCACTTTCTGTATCATGTGCAATAACCAAACATTTGGCTCCATCTCCTTCTGGTAGCTGCACACATCTATTAGATCATCTGTACACCTCCTGTTCATCAGACTGAAGCAGCCCAACTCCTGGAGTGTTCCTGGGGCATGTGCTCTAGGCCTTTGGCCCTCTCGGTAGATCTTCTGGACCCCTGAATTGGTTCTCGGGTCTGCTGCCACATGGGGTTATTCAGCCTGCGGGCGGAACTAAGGGCTTCTCTTTGCTGAACCACTGGGACTTTCTGTTGGCCCAGTTCTCAAGTTTCTCAAGCTCTGCCGTTCATGTCAGCTGCTCTGCTTAATAAAGCATCATCACCAAAATGCAGGTATTAATGCTTGTGTTTTCTCTGGGTTGTGTGAACTGGAGGAAAGCCTGGCTGATCATTTCAAAATGAGCGTTGACCGTGTTGCAAAGATTCGTTTGGAAGAAGATATTTCTTCTAAGAGAACTCAAAATATGAAGTGTCAGCTTTCCATTTACTCTTGCGACTTTAAGATACTGAGCTGTAATTTGAACCTCTGCTTTGTGCCTTCAGTTCTGTAGGCATGGTTTCTCTGCTGAACTTTTCTTTGGAAGATGTCTTTAAAAGGTGCTAAAATACTAGCATTAGCAAATTGCTTTCAGTTGGTAGGTCAAACGCACAATGTCCTGAAGGGCACCAGTTGTTGGAGGCATCAATTTTTTTTCCGACACTGTCACAGATAACACTCCGATTCTGGATTTCTTGTGGACAAAAGGGCTGCTGGGGGAAAGTGATTAGAGGGGAATTATGTGCCGGTGGCTAATGTGCTGCCAACTCGTTTTGAAAATCTACTGTGGACTTTGCGTAGCTGAGCAGATAAGTTCACTCTCTTTGTATCTCTAACTAGTATAAGAGAGAGATTGCTGTGCAGAAGCTCTTGAGTTTGAGTGAGCACATTCAAGACTCAGGTGGACAGATGCTGTAGTGCTGGACCTATGTAATGGACTGAAGTCAAGGATTAGTCTTGGAAAAGGGGAGGAGAGAAAGGGGCAATTATGCCAGCTCTAATAAACACAAAGTAGTTCACTAAGCTCTGCTGTCTTCCCAAAGGCTGCTCTGGGAAAAGACATAATGATAGAACTGGGAGTCAGGAGATCTGGGTTTTATTTTCAAGTTTGCCACAATCTTCCTATGTGGCCCTGGGTCATTTAACCTCTGAAAAAATGCGGGAAATGATAGCAGATAATTAACAACCTCACAGGAGCATTGAAAATTAATTCATTAATTTTTCTGAACTCATCAGGAGAAGGTGCAATGGAAATGCAAAGTGTTAGGGTATTTTATGAGCTTGTGTCTGTTTCTTTCCTTTTACACCTGTTTTTAAAGTATATTCTTAAAGCTACATAAGGCGTGTGGGGTGCCTTTGGAGAGCAGGCTCTCACACTGTTGCTAGTGCCTGCTGCTCCTTGGAAAAGCCTATGTGGAGAATGAACCTAGCAAGGCAAAATATTTATCATGTTGTAGTATATAAATCTTGGGCTAAGAATGGAGTAAAATGTGATCAGAAGTCCAAACTGTGGAGCAAACTCTTGGACACATACCAAGGCTAACAGAAATTTGAGTTTTTGGAAAGGATTTTACTTGTTCTGACTCTAAAATAGAATCAACCTAGTCACTCTTCATCTGTTTTTAAAGTGAGGAGCCTGTCCTTGCCTCCTTCCTGCAAACATACTATTGTCTTAGTCCCCATCAATCATGGGGAAAAAACGTTAAGATTGTTCCTAGTATTTATCGCTTAAGAGTGTTCTCTTTTAGAATAGTCTCACCCCTGTTTTAGATTAGTCTCACCCCCTGTGTAACAACCCTCCAGCTACATTTATGCAGGATGAACGGGAATGATTCTGGCAGTTGATGGAAGAAGCCTCTGTTATGTGCTGTTTGTGTCGCTGTGTTGCTTTACAATTAAAAATCTGAATAAGGTTTTTTTTTGGCTTGGTCTTCATGATGTTCATACTTATTCACTCATCATCACTGTATTTTGCCCTTTTTGGAGGTATACTTGAATTTTGTAGTGTTAGACTACCTTAACCTTTCTGAGTTGGCTGCATTGTCTCAGATTTCAGTCAGTTTTGTAAACTGCAGTACTTGGGTATTGATTTCTTGTCCATACTCCGTCTGGGTCCAGCGTGCTCTAAACCAGTGTTCTGCAGTTTGCGGTGCGTCTACCTATAGCGGTGGAGAAGCTGCACAGAGTGTTACTGCTAGCAGGGTTGTGGAAGATTGTGTTTCCCAGAAGGCAGATGAACAGAGTAAGTTGAAATCTGGACAATCTAGGCTGTTTTGTTGTAAGCTCCTAGTTAGATTTCACTGCTGCTGAGATCTGCGGTGCCCCAATGGGACTGTCGCCCTCGGAGTGGTGCAGGGAGTGGTGCCTTGTTGTCCGTGGTAGTTAAGTAATCTTTTTCTGCTCTGTTAAGATGCCCCCGTCCATCCTCATGTAAATCAATTATGTCTTCTTTATTGACACCAATTTGTTTTCCATTTACGTCTAGGGAACGTGACTACTAGCACATCTGTGTCTCAGATGGCCAGTGGGATCAGTCTAGTCTCCTTCAACAGCCGCCCGGATGGTATGCATCAGCGCTCTTACTCAGTCTCCAGTGCAGATCAGTGGAGTGAGGCAACAGTCATTGCAAACTCTGGCATTAGCAGTGGTAAGAAACCTGGAGCCTGGGGGGGTCTGCTTGGTCTGGGGAAAGGGGGGAATTTTGTATTTTGCTGTAAAAACTGATGATCGACCAGATGCCATAAGCCGCGTCTGAAAGAAAAGGAGAAATTAGAGCACAGATCAATCCAGCATTTCCTTATCAGGAAGAGCTAATGTAATTGTAGTGTGTAATTTTAATTTCAGGTATGTAGTGTAGGTTGTTTGCTTCATATCCTTGCTTTCTTGTTCTGTATGACAGTAAATGTTAGCAAGTTATCTGTCAGATCTTTTCATCGACATGTTTTTTCTCTCTGCAGTGATCTTGCTTTGAAGTATGCACACTACTGGCATACGCCTTTTTTTTTTTTTTTTTTCATTTTCCTTGTGGTATTTTCGATGTGGAGTGTTTAATGGTATTAAAATGAACAAAGGCTGCTCCAGATGGTGTTTTGCCGTGGCTGGATTCTAGCACTAAGCTGAGGGTTTGGTTTTTCAGAAGGTCTGTACGGTGTTTGATAGCAAAATGTTGCATCTGGTCTCAGTGGAGGATGTGCCAGGATAGAGCGTGGCCAAGGGCTGGGGTACAGTGCAAACTCTGCACAAGCAGTGCTACCTGCGCAGGTCAGGACACGCTTGGAGCAGTCGTCGTGGGGAGGCTGGGACCCCCGAATGCCCAAAGCAGGGTGGTGCGGATCTGGTTGATGTCAGTGGCCCATGGTCATGGTGTCTCAGACAGGCCTAAGTGGAGAAACCGTGGAAAGCTCATGATACAGAGCAGCAGGGGAAAAGAAGAGAGTGTTTGCTCTCTCACCCTTGGCATTGCCGATGCCTGCAGGTTCTTTTAGCCTAAACTGGTTTCACAGTCCTCTTTTTTTTTTTTTTTTTTCTTGAGTTGTTTTACTCTTTTAATCCACCCCATCTCTACCTCTCTTTCAAAAGGGCGTATCAAAGCATCAGCTTTTTGCTCCTTTCTTTTATACCATAACTTTCTAAAAAAGTTGGAGAAAAATGTAGGTTTTCACTAGAATGGAGGCAATGGAAAGACCAGATTTAGTCATTCTCTGGTCTTCTACACCTGGTCTATCTGCATGCGGGTGAGCAGGTACCCATCGTCTTCCTCCCTAGTGCTAGAAGTGAAACCTGAGGCTGCAGGAGAAGGCAATCACTAAATACAGAATTAAATTAGTTTCTCAAAGTAGCATATGGTTAATACACTGAAAGGTAAAAATAGAACCTAAATTTCTGCCTTTTCATTTTTCCCATTCTTTTGTAATGCTATTTCTTCTTTGGAGATAACTGCTGTACTTGTCTCTTGCTCTTGATGTTGTTGTACAGCTGATCTGAAATGACTGAGACAGAAATCATTTTCTTCTGCATCAGCTCCGTATTCCACATGTGTGTGGTATCTTCTTCTGATTTGACATTCATATGTGATTACTTCTGGATCAAGAGAAATGATAGCTAGAATTATCTATGAAATACTTATTTGAAATACAGATTGGTGGGTAGTTCTAAAAAGCCTAAATTAATTTCTTGCAGAAGTCCTGCTATTTACAGATAATGAGAAGGTGCTTTTCTTCCCAATATGCGGAAAAAAATGCGCTAGTGGTCAGTCTTAGGCAACTAAATGTCAGCATAAACTGAAATGTTGAGGGAGATAAAACTGCTAGAAAGCATCAAGAATAATTCATTGCTCTCAGTGTATCATCTTTGGTAAGATCATAGATGTGTCCTTTATGCAGGCGAGTTGACGCATGAAAAAAACCTTTTTAATTTCAGGGTTTTTTCTCCATTAAAGGGTTTTGAATTTTAGTCATAAAAAGATAATACTGTGAAAGCAGCAGGTATGGAGAGAAGCTAAGCATCTTTTGGAATTCAAATGCCAATGTACTGGAGAATATGCCTGCTTATTGTCACATGGTTTTATTGTAGACAAAATAACATATTGGGATTCAATTTTTCTCTGCACCTTTTTTTTTTTTCCCCACATTAAATTAATACTTTGTGTGGCTCAGGAGAACTTTTCAAAGTCTTCCTAACCAGACCTTTGGTTTCCTGGGGCTTCTGTCTTTTAAGCAGCTGTGAACATCTCCTAATTAGATAAATTACTTTGTAGTGGGCAGAGCCACAAAACAGGAGGTGCTGGTTAAATTAAAGGGGAAAAATAGAAAAATCCATTCTCTGAAATGGAATGCCCCACTGCTTTATGACTATTACTGTTGTAAGGTTTTACATTTAAGTACCTGAGGTTTAAAATTAAATGTCTAATATAATTTGGCACTGGTAACATGAAGCCTGTGACTGCCCTCAGAGAAAATCTAGACAGCCTGGTTCAATGTTTCAAATTGCTGTCTGCTGGATAGTGAGCGAATCGTGGGACTGGCTCACTATTTAGCTAAATGCCACACGCTGTTCAGCATAATTTTAAGTGCAGTAACATATTTGTCTTAAAACTCAGAAGTTTAAAGAGACTGTTCGAGTAGTGCATGAAAAATTAATTCCTGTTACATTTTTTTCTTGCTCTTGTAAGTGTGTGACAGAAGTAATTTTAGCAGCAAGAGAGAATAAAAACTGGGGGCAGTAAATCCCTGTCCGGGAACCTCTTGTGTAGATTCTTTATGGACCCAGAATTGATCTACATGTCAGATCCTGATGTAGTTTAAACTGTTTATCACCCTAATGGTGGTAGAGAGACCATGAACATCAACTTATAATCCTCCATGAAAGAAATTGGTGTTTGCAGTCAATGAAGGAGCAGCTTAGCTTTATTGATAGATTTAGAACAATTACTGCTGCTGCGACTATTGGCCGATGACTTCTCCTGGACTGGATTGGGTGCCTGTGATTTTTTTTTATCTCCCTTTGATAAATCTTTTTCTTGATGGATTTTTTTTTTTTTTTTTTTTTTTCCACCAGGAGTTATCTCAGCTTGTTTATTACTGGGCAATAAGAGGGTCATGTCATCTCAGGAGAGCTGTTTGTAACTTGTCCGGGTTTAAATTTATGCTTTGGGTGCATCCTTGTGCCAGCTCCCTTGGGCCGGCCCGGAAAGGCCATGTGCATCCTCATGATTCCTCCTCTGCAAACTCAACTGGTGTTTCTTAGGGTGGGTTTGGGCTTTAACTTGGGTAGCTGGAGAAAGCACGAATGGAGCCACTAATGAGTGATGATGCTGTCTATCCTACAGTCCTTGAAACCAGAGGGAAGAATTTCTTCCTTAAGGTAATACTATTAACTTGAATAGTGCAGCCAGTAGTAGTTCATATGGGACAGGGATTTTTTTGTGCTTGTGTAAAGTGTCATTAAATTTCAATTCCAGAATGATAGAAAATACCACCATAAGTCAAATATGTGTTTAAGTATCTTTATCAATATCCAATTGCTTGCACAGGCCATTTGATCTCTGCGGTAGCTTATATGCATTACGATACCTGGTGGCTTTTGAGTTCCTAGCAGTGAGTATTAGGGTTTACCAATTGAATATCAAGTCCTCATGAGGCATGGGAGGTTAGTGGAGGGTTTGTATTAACGCAGATCTTCCGCCTTGCTTTACTTCCCCAGTTGTAAATGCTCGCACTGATTGACTGCTGGAGTTTTGCACCGTACAACCGGCTGTAGAGTTATTTGAATTCACAGGCCAGTTCTTGACTAGTATAAATTATGTAGTTGCAAACAGATTAACAGAATTTCAGAATTATTTAGATTAAGTTTACACAGGCATCTTGGGTTAGAAGAGGTTTTTCTTGCCTTCCTTTTTAAAGTAGGAAGTGATTAACTGGCAAATACATATGAAGTCATTTTCTCCTTTACTAGCTGTTCTGAAGCTGTTGCAATTTTTAGTGTTGTAAAACACACTGCCTATTGGAGAGCATATGTATATTTAGTGGAAAGTGGAATGGATGTTGGGTTAATGTATGCAAAGAGCCTATGTTATCCTTTAAGAACAGAAAGAGCAAGGGAATAGTCGCATACTTTTCACTCCCTTTTGTGACTGCCAAATCGCCTCTGGCAAATTCTTCCAGGGGGAAATTTTGTCAGCACAGCAGGACAAACACCGCTATCAGTATTAAGCTATTGCTTGAGCTTTATAAGCAGACAAGCATACCTTAAGGAAACTTTATTTAAAAAACAACCAGTAACCCCCTTAAAATTCTGCAGTTCTCTAGAAACATCTGCTTTTTCTATCTTCAGGTCCTTCTTTTTTTCTAACCTCTGCCTCTTTCCCCCCCCCAACATTGACATAGAAAGGATTGTACATTCAGCCACTAAGTCCTGTGCTTAGTTCCAAAATGGCAAGAAATGTGAGTTTCATTTTCTGATAACTGGACATTGCCAACCCCTTGTTCATCTTAATCTTGCTCATAGCCTGACATGCCAAGTGCCTATCAGTAAATGGTTTATGTGACCAAATTAACTTGCTGAATGGAACTATAAAGTTTTGCTTTTCCTGATGTTTACTTATGGATGATTAAATGCATATTCGGTATTATATTTGGCCTCCCTTAGCTTTTTTTTTTTATTTTTTAAACTTTAGAATCAAAATAGTGAGTATTTTCTTTATCAGCGTTTTAAGCTCACATCCCGGAGTTACTGCGTGTTTCTGAGCTCTCCTATGAAGGGTTAGCAGTGCAGTCTGCTGCTTGTGGGCTTCAATCATTACCAAAAGTCAGCACATTACATATATATGCGCATGCACACACACACGCGCGCACGTGTGTGTGTATGTTTTATATATATATATGTCTGCACTGCTGTCTGCTTGTCAAGCCTAAGCTACTCTGTTGCTCCAACACTTGACATTCCACAGAGGCAGCGATTAAATATCTGTAAAGCATCCTCAGTTCTCTGTTTGCATATTAGTATTTGTCAAAATGGAGGGGTTAGTTTTGCAAGTCATAGCTCCCTGGTACAAAGCAAGTCCTTCATCAGTAAGGAAGTCCGGTCATCTCATTTGTATCTTAAAAAGGTGCTTTGAAAGATTAAACCGCCTTTTGTTTGTTGTTTAAGATGGCTTTGATCCTCAGAACCTCTGTAGTTTGGAGCAAGTTGTGCTGTGATGCCACTTGGCAGGTCAGCTGTCGGGTAGCTGGAGCTACGCTATCAGCTGTGATCATTTTTGCTGGTATCTCAAATGAATGTGACCTGCGATCCTAGAATGCTTAAGCAGTTGCAGAGGCATCAGCTTGCTGACCAAATTCAGCAGCTGCAGCAGGACGGCTTCGCTAGTGCAAGCTATTAAAAGTTAAAGACTGCATTTGGCTTTTGCATTTTGTCTTGCGGGTGTGCGTATGCGCTCAGGAGAGGTGCATCGTGATAAGCTGTAATTGGAAGGGAACGAGCGTGGGAAACCAATTCTCACACTATTCCACAGGAGATTTTGAACTTGGGAAAAATAACAATCTTTGCAGTGGAAAAAGAATAATAGGAATCCAGCAAGATATGTTCTTAAGTCAACTTGCAGGAAAGACAGAATGCTGCAAAAGAGAAGTGTGGAACTTTATAAATTCCTCTAATTCAAAGAATATTGCTTGAGAATTCAATATGCCCAGCACTTCTTCTATCTAAAGACCTTGGAAGTAACACCTCAGCCAGAAAATGAACTTCCCCATCAATATATTTTTATTTTTCCTAATGCTTATTATGGTTTATCTTAATGTCCATAATTCAGTTTATGCAGTAATCTAAATTTTAAATGTATATCAAATAATGTCTTCAGCTAAGTTGGGAAGGTCTATATAAATATACACACACACACACACACACACACACACACACACACACACACACACACACACACACATATATATATATGGCTACCACTGGAGTAACTCCTGACTTCAGAATTTCTCTTCTTCCATGTCCATACTTCTAAAGTTCCAGTAGATGTTTACAATAATGAGACTTGGTTCGTGTGCATCCGCAGAGCACACTGCTTGGCTTTGCCAGCATCTGACTGAAGGGAGGGCAAGAAACACCCATTCTACAGTAATTTCCTCCAGGTTTAATGAAGTTTCTGTTCCATCTAACAGGAGAGCGGTTGTCCTATCAAGCATGTCTGTTGGCAATCTCGGTTTCTTTGCAGGGTAGATCAGAGAGCAGCAGGTCCCGGGCTGTTAGTATACTTTACCTATGGAATCCAACACTTCAAAGCTTTTCCATAGCGTGTGCAGTGAAAGAAGCCTCTGTGCCGAATCCGATACGCGAGCCCTTCACAACCTGAGGATTGTTAGGGGGCAGCTGCAGCGCGGAGGCTGGAGCTTCCTGCAGGTGGAAGAGCATCTCCTCTCAGGTGGCGAGGCCCATCATTTGTCACAGCCCCCAATTCAGTCCTTGCCGTGTGCCACCCACAGGCCGCAGGGAAGGTGAGGATCCCGTTTACAGGTGTCCGAGATGCTAAGAAAGTGGCTCTTCTGCTGCAGGGATGTACAAGAGCGAAGGAGCTGCTGAGGGCTCCCAGCCAACAGCCTGCACTTCAGTTATCCTAAACCCACAAAAGAGATGGTAGTCCCCACAGAGCTAGAATAAGTGCTTGGAGAAAAAAATATATATAGTCTATAACATTTATAACACCTAAAAATATATAAATATATAAAAATAAAATATATAAAATATATACATATATTTTATATTTTTATATTAATTTAATATAAATTATTTTATATTTATTAATTTATATTAATTAATTTAAAATAATATTTTATATTATATATAAAATATATAGTCTATAACATTTATAACACCTAAAAATAGATAAGAAGGCTATTATGTAGGTAAAATTTGGTAGCTTTTTGTGAAAAGCAAAATATGTTTTATTTCACACTTCTAGTGTCTTATAATAGCCCAGTGTTTGTTTTTGCACACGATGGAGAGCATTGTTGGTGCTGTTTCCATTATTTCCTTTCTGATGCTGGTGCTCTGGAAGCACCAGGTAAGCCTTAACCTTTTCCTGCCTAGCAGGTGGCAATTAACTGTCTACTTGGTGCATAAGAATTATTCATCTGTAATTGTAAAATTATCAGATGTCCAAAATAATGGTGTTAGGGTCTTCAGTTGAAATTTCCTGGGCTAGCCATTGAGTCTGCTAACCTCTTCTCAGTTACCAGTTGAGAGGTGGGTTTTTTTATATTTGAGGGTTATCCCCCGGTTACACAGATTGAGGTTAAAGTATAAGGCTAGAGACGAGACATGTGGCTCTTACCGGCTCTTTAGCCTTTCTTTGAAGAGAGGCAGTTCTTTTCTGTCTCTTTTACCTATCCTGAAATGCAAGGTAAATATTTTAGTAGGAAATGGTTCACTAAGGCATGCATTCATTATTTTGCAAGTGGTTTGAGACCTCAGGGCCCCGCTTCCAAACAAAATGTTGTTAATGAGTTTCCTACAACCAGAAGACAATGCCGATGTTAAATCGGAGAGGAACTCTGTCCCTCTCCTTGTAGTTGATGTGAATTTATTATTCACATCATTTTGACCGTGGCTAGGAAATAGTATTTCTCACATCATCTTGTACATGTTGGTTGTGATCTAGCTTGCTTGACCAAGTTGTTTTCTTTTTAAGAGATCCTTAATGGTCTTTTATTTCATACGTCACCATCAATTGGGATGATCTTATGGGATCGTGAGCTATAACTCTTGGTCACTGGCTTCAAAGGTTTGTCTGGCCATTGAAATCGAAGTGGCAGACAGACTAATGGACACATGTGACGTGGAGTCAAACGCGAATGGTCAATCGTGTGAACTTTTTGTTCAACCTTTTGGCTAAAATGAGGAGGCCGTTTTTGGTACGGTGGTTGTTGAACCTTCTCAGTGGATGCTGTGGGGGTTGTGCAAGGTATCAAATGCTGGCAGGAGAAACCTAACCAGGAGATGTTGTCCTAAAGCATCTATAACCTAAAGGTTTGTATTCAGAAGAACTATCCATTTTCATTCCCCCTCTTAAGGATGGTTAAGAACTAAGTTATCTGGATAAACTAATCCCCATAACTAAGTTGCCTTTTGTAATTTGTAAATTTGTAATTCTCCTCACCTTTCCATTTTGTCTAAGCCTGACAGCCAGGACAAGTTGTGCCCATAGCATCATCCACGTTGTTAAGAGCAATTCAGGGTGACACAGTGTAAGAATTGCATCTCTCTTCTCAACAGATGCGCTGCTGCCCAACCAAAACATTATGCCAGAGGAATTAGAGATATCCTTTATACATCTAGACTGTAGATTTATTCAGCGGAAGCCACAAAATTAACTTTGCCTTGGGATGTGGTGGCATCTTGAAACACCCGAGACTTGCCTCTCTTGCTAGTTTGTTGTCCTTATGTACTCAGGCAACTTGTCATGCGTGATCTCTCCACAGGGCGCATCCAGCGTACGGTACAAATGAGGCAAACAGAGATACTTGTAGGTAATAGAGAATAAGATAAATTAGCAAACTGTTAACTCTGAGTGGTTTATAGCATCTCTGCACCTGACCTAGAGCTGCTTTAGGGGATGCTGGCAGCCCATTTCCAGTTCATCCACCAGGTCTTCCAGGTTTTCTAAAATATGGATGCTCTTTACTGCTTGTGCTTGTCACAGTAGGGCAGCACAGCGGCATCAGTTAGGAAGAGACATGTCCTTTCTTTGTATCGGGTCATAAATTTTTGTCTAGGGTGCCAGCAACTTGCTTTGTGAAGTGCTTTGAGAGGGAACTGACTGAATCTGGACCGTTCTTTTTCTGCCTATGAACTCTTCGGTATCTAGGGAGTAAGATGGTACCTTGCCAGCACGGCAGTGACTTTTCCCTTAGGGAGGGCACAGTGAGCAGTATAGTATTTTTTTTGTTCGTTTTAAAAAATAAGAGTGGGGGAGAAGGCCAAGTTCTTTGCCTTTATGCTCTCTTAAACATGGGCAGACAGTAGGCAATAACCTAGATGTAGGTTTTGTCTCTTTTTTTAAATAAGAGACATCGTAACATGTGCCTTAGTGTTGGGAGACTAATTCTCTCTTGCCAGACTGTGGCTGATGTCCCTCGCTTGTCACAAAGTGCCTGATTAGGCTGCCAAGTGTAAATGATCTTCCCTTCCAAACACGGCTCCAGGTTCCCTTTGCTCGAGGCGCTTGAAGAGGCACCGAAAGCCAGGACCTCCAAAAGTCAGGAAATCTCTGTTTGTCAAGAAGGCATCTTTGTTTTTCTTATTTAATTGAAATTGCCATTAGAGGCGGCAAGACAGTGACTTGGGCATGCAGTGGGGCTTTCTGTACATGACAGGATCGCTTTGTGATTTACAGGCTCTAGGCACGAGACTGGAGAAATGGTAGATGCAGTAGAAAGCAAATATTCCCGAGGCTCTTTCATCTCCATCCCACGGTTCTGCTTAGAGCTTCCTTTTAATTTCTTTCAGCGCGGCAGGTTAATTTAAGCCCTCGACAGCTTGAACGTCCGAGCTTCAATCCAGCTAAACAATGACCGTACGTGCCCGATTCCGGCTGAAGGTGCGAGCTGTGCCTGCGTTAAGAAATCTCTGTGTTTTCTTCCCTGGGCTCTAACCTGGTGTGGCTTCCTCTTCCCCGACTCCCAGATGTTTATCATCTTCCGCAGCCTTCTGCCAAGCTGCAGTTCTGACAGGTTTTTTAATGTCAGTCCCCTACCTCCGTGCCCGACTCCAGTCTTATGCAGCCGTTGTGCAATTGCGGCATCCCTTTAACTTGGGTTTGAGGCAGAGCAGGAATATAAAGAACTTGATAGGACATTTATGGTAATAGCTGTAAAGGGAAGCTGCTGAGCATTGGATTTCACAGCCAGAAAAATCTCAGCTCAGGGAAATGGGTCTGAAATACAACTACAGATGGTTTTAGTCTATTGCTTCCCCTGTTTAAATAAAAGGATTGCTTTTTTCCCCCTCTATTTAAAACACATGTGTAGAAGATGAAAGTGTCCAGCTATTTTTTTTATTTTATTATTATTCAGTCCACCAGCTACTGACATCTTTGGCTTATTTCATTTCAGCGCTAATAGCATAGTAGAAGTTCTGAAACGCACTCTTTGGCTTCGCCTCGTCTTGGGCTATGGCAGAGATTCCTGCTGCCGGCAGAGCTGTTGCTGTTGTTTTCGTCATCAGTGCTTTCTTTTCCTGTTGAGCCTGGTGCTATTAATTGTGTTGCCACTTCTGCTCTTTAATTGATCCCATTCACCGTTCAGGCTTTTGTAATGCCTGACTTCTTGTCACTTGGGAGAATCAAAAACCCAAATTAATCAATCTCCAGCCTCCAGAGAATAAGGCCGCATTAGGGAGCTGGGTTTGACAGACCGTCTAATTTCACTTTGAAAGCCTGTTGGAAAATTTTAACAAGAAGATGCAAGAAAAATGTAAACCAGATCAAGCTGGACTTTGGTCTGTGGAGAGCAGCTTTCTCACCTGTTGAGTTTATTTCAAGTTCTTGTAAATAGGTGATTTGACAAAAATACCAGATAAATCAAAAGGCATGAAGGTAGAAAAGGTCAGAATACCCTTGTTTCCACTTTAAATGGTTAGAGAGGAGAGAAAAGGTGTGTGTATGGGAGAGAATAGGAACTGTGGGCCAAAGATGAAGCTCCCTTCTCAGCTTTTCGTATCTCAGCTCTGCTGTTTGCTCTGCTATTTCTGTGCATTTTATATTGCCCGTTTTAGCATGCCAGCCCTTCTGCCACGGCCTCAGGTACCTGCTCGTCATCCTGGTATTTTTTTCCACCTCCTTGATCACTTGATCTGCTGCTGCTCTACTGCATGTGGCAGCCGAGGAAAGGTGACCTGATAGTCTTCTCCAGGTGCTCTGGGTGCTTTGGGGTTTGGGGTGCAGGTCCAGTGTGCAGGAGAAGCACAGGTGAGATTTAAACTGAATTTCCTGCTCTTACCAAGCCCAGGAGGGCTCTTGTAACATCTTCAAAGGGTACAGTTGGCGTTGCTGTTGAGACCTGGTTGTGGAGTATGTACAGCTTCCGAAAATGAAGCTCTAAAGAAATAAAAAATGGGACATTTGTGGAAGGTTTAGTTTTACAAACATCGTACAATACTGAGAGAGGATATCGAACTGAAGTGTTTCAAATGGGAAGTGAAATGTGGTACAACAGCACAGCCCTTGAGACTCTTCTGAGAAGAGCAGTGTGATTTCTTTTTTTCATTTAATGCTCCATCTTGTAGTGCTGGTTTGTAGTATTAGACCACATACTTCCCTCCGCCTCCTATTCCTCCTATTAGCGTGTGTCGTAATGGAAAGGAATGTCTCCTATGGCCCAGGCCACAAAACAGGGCTCGAAGGGAGCCTGGCTTGGGGCTTGCTTGGTGCAGTGGAGGCTGAACGGGCATGTTTGGGGGGTTGTAATTCCTAGCAAACGAGCGTCACGCTTAAGCAAACACAATCTTTGCATTTTACCGGGCAGAGTGAGGCCTCCAGAGCTTTTCTTGACTCTCAGTGCTAACAGTGGTGCTGGCCCCTTTCCTGAGCTCTGGGAGGAAGGGCAATCTGCTGGTGTCCAGGGGCACGTGCGTCACCATGGTCAGTAGAGCCCTCCTCCAGTCAAGGGGAGAAGACGCTTCTCGCCGGCGCCTCACGCGCCGCTTACAAACACGGCACCGCAATCGTAGGCCGGCAGATGCGTCGGGCGGCGTAACCGGCTGCCTCGCAGGCGAGGAGCGAATTTTGTCCTTAATGCTATATAATGTAGACATCCACCCGGCAAATGATGACCATCATCAAGGCGAGCTGCCCGCGCCGTCCATCAAAAACCGCCAGGCTAATGATGGGCTGGGCAGATAATCGCGGGAGAGTTAATTGTAAGGTTCGATATGGCATCTTGTCAGCAGAGATAAGTTGTCACGTTTTCCACTTGAGCTGAAACTAAATGATTGTAAAATAAGTTATGAGTGTCCTTGGGCCTGTCTGCCAGAATGATGGCTAAGAATACATTCCTGGCCCATCAGTCTCAAGCAGCCCGCTTGATATTTATGCGAACTGAATGTTATTTTATTCCCCCTCTAGTCATGCTTGTCAGCTCCCCGAGTGAAAAGTGAAACTGCTGCTTTGACTCATACTTCAAGTATTGAAGCTCGGAGAGGCTGCAGATTGTTATTATTATTACCAGCATTATATATTTTTTTGGGGTGTGCGTTGAACATTGATGCCCGATTGGGAAGAACTAATGGCTGACATTGAGCGGACGGGATGGTGGCAAAACAGCCCATCGCGGGCCACTGAAACGCGTCTTATGGCTTCTAGTGCCTCCGTCAAAGCCGGTTTAGATGTGGAGTAATGAGGCGCTTGCTTTTTTAATTTGGCATGCCTTTCTCTTTGCCTTTATTTATTTATTTTCCCCTCCACTCCCCCTTAAATTTAATAGAGGCAGCAGTGGTCGCCTGTTCTCCCGCGTGGTAATTGATACAAAATAAAATGCATTATTTGTATTCAGTCAGGAGGAGGAAATTGCATTCAGCGGGCTGAAGCCTGAACTCATTTACAGTTTGCCGAAGCCGGGCTTTCAGGAGCCCTCTTTTCAATTTGAAGAATACCTTGTCAGGCAAGAGAAGTAGCTGGAGATGGGAAAGCACAGCGTGTGAGCCTAGCGCGTTTTGATTGCTCATATTTTAAACGGGGAGAACGTTAAATAACTTCCATCTTCAAAGGGTGGTGGCGGGAAGGGGAATATAGGGCATTAATACAGTAACGATACGAGCTCAGCACCCGTTCAGCGTTGCTCTCCTGGTCGCAAGGGAGGGAATATCTCCAACTCCTCAGCTCGGAGCAGCTTGACCCGAGGACAGCAGGTTACGGCCTGGAAAGGCTGTGGGTCAGGAGGATTTACCATAGCAGGTTAATTCTTCATCACTCTCTAGCATGAGGAGGTGAACCTTGCGCTTGGAAACCTTGGTTTTTCGTGCTTGTAAACAGATTTTGTTTGCACCATTATGAGCTCAGAATACTGGCCTAAGCTGCAGTAGCATGCAAATTTTTGATAGTGTTTTTGACCAGAAGGAGCTTTCAAGAAAGCTCTTTTTGCTAATTACGAGGAGAGGCTACAACTATAAGCATTGTGATGGCTAAGAAAACTTGGCTTTTGGAGGGATCTGATCTTAACTTATAAAAAGCCTATGAGCTTCTTCTACAGCCATGTTCTGCACGTTTGTGTCAGGGTGGTTTCTTCAGGGTTCTGCTGCTGCTTAGTGCGTTGTGACTGATGTCCGTGTACTTTAGTCTTGTAAATGGGAGCACTTGCCAACTTGGACATGTGTCTGTTGCTCTCAAGCATTCAGAAATGCTCTTTGGAAAGCCGTGGGAACAGTAGAGATGGTGGTTCTTACCTCCTGCCTTAAGTGTATCACAATAAATCTTTCTGAAGTGGAAGTGGAGAATTAGAGGTTGATCTGTGTGCTGTGATCTTCATGTTCTCTGGAGACAAAAAGCAAAAAAAAAAACCTGCTGTATGTAAATAAACTTTCCTGACCATGGTCTCTATTGGTATTTGTCCATTGTATTTACAAATTGCAAAACTGGAAATCAGGGAGAGCCACATCTTGGCTAGGGCACCCAGTGCAAAGCTTAGTACTCTAGCAAGCACCTTCCTTGTGGTACCAGAAGCAGCTGGCGCCTGTTTAGAAGGGGGATTGAGGATTGACCGAGCAAAAGATTGCAATGTCCCTTCTGTCAGAGGGCTGCGAGTAGCAATGTGGCTTCTAGACAAGATTTTCATTCCCCTTCATCTTTGGGGATAAAAAGCCTTTGCATGATAACTGTGTTGACTACTTCTGGTGCAAGGACATAAATCTCTTAGGTATACAGTCAATGTGCCCCCATGCTTCCCTTTGTGGTTCAGTCCTTTGTTACTGGATTTGAAACGATGGACACGGAAAGGAACCCTAAAATCCTTAGTATAAACTTAAATTTAGTCTTTATTGCCAGGTATTCAGCTGCATAAGTTGTCCCTCAGCAATAACTTGCAGCAAAACCATGCTTAGCTGTCGTTTAGAAAGTAAATTTTACTACAGAAAAACACAGTAAGTGTTGTGGGTTTTTTTGTGTGTAGTTGTGTTTTGTTTTGTTTTTAATAGGCATTTGTAAGGGGACTTAACTGCTAAAAAAAAAAAAAAAAATCCAAAGCTGCTTTTTAAATTGTTGTAATCTGGTATTTTTCAGACAAAGGCACTAAATGGATGAACACATCTTTAGTGCAATCCTCGTTTGTGTCTTAAGAAGATCTGGAAACAGTCTGACTTTACTCAGACTACTTTGTATTATTTAAAGTTTAGGACATTAGGTAAATTAATAAGAAGTGCACTTAGAACTGATTGTAGCCAGAAGAGGGATTGAGATTCTTTTAAAATCATATTACCGACCTTGGGGGAAAAATTGCTGGCTTAAAGTTACTTGAGTAGACCCAGGTTGAGGATGAGATTTCAGAAGAAAATATTTCTTTTCTAACTTTTTTTGCTGAATATTACTATTATTTTTTTCTTTGAGTTAAAAAAGAGAGAGAAAAAATGAAGGAAGAAAAGTGAGAGAGAAAAAAAAAAGAAATAAAGGAAGAAAAGAAACAAAAAAAAGTTATTGCGAAAGTTCAGGATGTTACTGTGTTGTGATCTCTATTAAGGTATTGTGGCTTGGGTGGGGGTTTTTTGTTTCTTTTTTGAGATATTTTAAGCAGTTAGAGGATGCTCTGGATGATGTTTCTGATGTGCGTCCACTAATGTGTCCACTAAAAACTTCTTTCCACTTTTGTTCATGTGGTTCAACAAAGAAGCAAGTTCTGGTTGATAGTTTATTAAATGACATTATCGTTTTGCATTCGCCTCTGCTTCTTTTTGACTGAGTAAACTGGTTGAGAGGGTCCTGCTCTGCCCTTGCTCTGCTCCTGGAATATTTCTCTTTGACGATTTTTTGGGAGCTAACAGAAATTTGTGTTGCCCTGCACGAGTGAAAAGCACTATGTAAAAATTATGCTGTCGTAAGCTCTTTAAGTCACTGAGTGTGTCTACTAAGTGCCTCATCACACACAGTGTTAGTTGTATAAGTTGTATGAGGCACATGTGAACTATACACAGAGGGGATAAAAATGTTTTCTCACCATGATTGCTGCTACTTCCTTTTTCACGTGCGCCTGTGTCTCTGGGATTAGCAAAAGGAGACTGCAGGTGCTCAGTGGACATTATGGAGGCTCCATTCTTCTAGGTACTAAAATGTCTTGGTGTTACCTGAGGTAACTTGAGGATCAGTCAGGTCTGTGTAAGAAGGAGAAGGAAGAGAGTGACTTTCTACTGGTTTTGTCCATTCTGGCTGCTTGCTTCTAAAATTGGTGCAGAGGGACCTGTTGGTTTGATAGGACTTGAATGAGATCTTGAGCCAAGTTTGCTTGGTAGTGCTTTTTGAGAGAATAATGGGTGTTTTTAGGAGTTTTTCCTGCAGCTGTTGGAAGTCGATGAGCTCAAAAGGTTAGTTGCTAGCTGACAATAAAAGATATTATCTTGTCTGTTTTGGTTGGCTTCTAGCAATCATGAGTTTGAATTGTGCAGTAATTTTATTTTTTCCTGCCTTTCTTAACCTTCTTCTTTCTCTCCATACTGCAGATACTGGCTTAGGAGATTCTGTGTGTTCGAGCCCAAGTATATCCAGTACAACCAGCCCCAAACTCGACCCACCTCCTTCGCCTCATGCCAATAGAAAGAAACACCGCAGGAAGAAAAGCACTAGCAATTTCAAGGCTGATGGCATCTCAGGCACCGCAGAAGGTAAGCTTGCTTTATGGAGAAAGTCTCAATTTTGCAAATATTTTGTCCTGATTTTCCAGAAAGCATTTCAGAGCACAACTCAGCTGTGTCATTGGCTTTGCCCAGAAAAGGTAAACAAAATTGTACTTAAGTGCAGAGGGAATTAAAGGTTCTTTTTTTAGATCTTTTAATGATGGAGCTGAGTGACCCATGGCATTACATGACTGTGACTTCTTTAAACATTTTTTGAAATGAAATTTTTCCTTTTAGAAGTGTCTCCAAGCTAATACAGAGCATCATTAGTAGTAAAGGTAAGGCACAGGCATGCTTGAAAGGTTAAAAAGAAGAAAGTCCAGGTCCACTCAGCCTGTACATCATGCTAGAACTTGTAATTTTTTTAGGTATTGTTAAATCTTGTGTTATCTCTTCTGCTTAGACCATTCTGTACTCTAGAATCATCAATGCGCTGGTGCCTGTTAGAGCTTGAATATTCAGCTTCTCATGGAAAGGTGGTGTTATCTGAGGATAAAAAGAAAAGGGGAGAGTTTAAATGTTTGGGTTCCTTTTTAAGAGTCAGAAAGCAAAAGCCGAAAAGAACTTTTTTTTTCCCTTTAGTTTAGCTTACTATTTCCAACACGAGCACTGCTATAGCTGTTCAATGCCTTTCTGAAGGGGTAACAATGTATACAGTAGCCAGATATGAAATAAAACATGCTTGTATCTTTAGAAAAGAAGAAAAGAAACATGCTATGATTCAACCAAAAGAGCTCCAGAAAAAAAAAAAAAAAAAAAAGGATGAACAAGGGTAGTTGGAAAGCTCAGAAACTGGGGAGTCAACACATAAGGAAAGATGAATAAAGGAGACAATGGAATAACATTGTTGGAAAAGGGGAGTGTTAAGCAAGAAAAAGCTGTGGTCATAAGCATTGACGAGTAAAAACAGCTAATTCGGTATCAAAGAGCACTGGAACGAGTTCTGAAAAAGAGGAGGACAATTGGAGGCAGCAGAAGAGACATTAAAAATAGATGTGATAATAGTATACAACTGAGAAGGGGCATGTTAACTACTACTTAGTCATCCTTATTTTCCATTTATTTAATTTCTCAATTGCACTTCTGTTACATACGGAGTTTATTTCCTCAGCTATCTATACAAATCTTTTTTACTGAGAAAAAAATAGCTTTTTTCATAATAGCTCCTGTTGCGCTCTCCTTCCAGTCATTTAGCTGACTTTACTGTTAGTTCCCCCTAGTTTATGGCCTGCAGCCAAATTGTGTTTTAACCTTTCGTTTTAATTTGTCTCTTTTTGTTGTTTTTTTTTTTTTCCCCAATCTTCTTTACTCCTCTTATTTTCCTACCCCAACGGCAAGTTACAGAGGGAATTTTTCACAGTGCTCTCACCATTGGCCCAGGAATATTTTGTCAAAGTCTGTGTGAATCGAGACCAGCTGGATATTAAGAGCCTTTGAAAAATCTATTTCTAAGTAGTTAATACGTGTATGTTTTCTTTCGCCTGGTGAGATTATTTTGACAAGTTGCTGGCGTAGGAGCCTGTGTGGTCCTGGTCTGCAAGCACAGACTTTTGAACCACAGCAAGCAGCCGCCACTGTGCAGTTGTTGTGTGTCTTGCTTCTGAAATCCCTATTTTCCCGGGAGTGGGGGGTACTTGGCTCCATCCTCTTCCCCTGATCTGTCTGTTAGTGTGCCAACCTGAAAGACCTTTGCAGTAACTCTACACAACTGTCCCCCTTGTTGGAAATTAAATAAAAGTGGCTTTCAGAAGGTCAAGAAATGAGTGGTGAGAAGCACCAAGTAAAATGCAGTAAAAGTCTTTGCAGGGGACTTCAAAAGTAGAGAACCCAGATGTCTGCGTTCAGTCCTGGTATCCCTACATTAGCTTTCTCTGAGTCACCTGCCTCCTCTTCTGTATCTTGAGATGGGCATACTCTTCTCGTTTGGAGTTCTCAATTGCATGAGAAAAACATTAAGAAAAAAGTTGTGTGAGTTGCTGGTGACAGTAGCTCCTCATGAAGTACTTTCGTGAAGGCTGGCAGAGGGATGGGGGAATGCCTGTCTCAAATTCTAGCACACAGTTGCTTGTAAACTTTTGCTATGTCCCTTATGTTCTGGTGTTCGGGTTGGTGCCGTCCAAACCTGTGTTTGATGGGCTTTGTGGTTCAGCACACTGGTACTGTGGCCCTCTCTGAGCTCGCTGTGGTGCCTGATCATGGGAATGATTTGAGTCCTGGGACAGCTCTGTCAGGAGTCAGTCAGCTACCAATGGGCAATGTGTCTGAAATGGTATGGGTGGTTCCATGTTTTTCTCAAAGTTGTAGTATTTTTCAAGTCCATCTTGTGTTTTGAGCAGTTTTCAGTTGTTTTTTCCCATCTCAGAGAAAGGCTTAGTTTCCCTGTCCTCCAGTGCACATTCTAGAAATATATTATCCTCCAATGGTTATTCTAGAAATGAATTTAAATCCTCAGGTAGAAGTGTTGGTCCGGATCAGTGTAATTGTGCAAATGGCAAATCCAGGATGCTCAGTGAAAGGTTAGGTGATGTGAGGGATGCTTGCTTGGCATTTGCAACTTGAGCAAGTATTTGAGATAATGCAGGTGACTTGAGGAGAACAGGGTGCAGGAAGCTAAGCTGCAGAGAAACAGAACATTCCTTCCTTCCTTTCTTCTGGGAATGAGGAGCTTGCCACGAATAGGAGGATCCTTCTGTAGTGACTGTTTTCAGACAGTTGCCACAGACCAGCTAAATGGTCTGGGTAATTCTACATTTGAAGTTGCCTCATCTTGGCTCCAGGCACATTTCAAGTGTCAGTTTGCAATTAAAAATGCTTGGTTCCTCTGTTCTTGTCTATAGCAAAGTTTGACTCTCTTCTGAGATTTAAATTTGGTTTTCAGCAAACTCTTTAGCATTCCTACTGCACTTTCCAGCCTTTTCTCTCCTCTTCTGCGCCTCCTTTGATCGCTGACCTCTGCCCAAGTGTTCAGATATCACAACGATGGACAGTAGTGAGCCCAGAGTGACGGTAGTCACTAATTCCAAGCACCGATGCTCATGTCTTTTATGGCCTTCCGTAAAGGTCACACCGATCCTCATTTCTCCCTGCTATCTGCACATTCACAGCCCTTACCTTCTGGGGTTGCATCTTTTTCATCTTCCTCAATTTAATCTTTCTGCTTGTTTTCCAAGACAGTGGTTGCAGCAGCGAAGCTACTATGGCAACAGTACAGCAGTTGGATGAAAATTAAAATGCAATTTCTGTTTTGGGAAGCCAGATTCTGTTGAAATTTCTCCAAGAGCAATGAAACCCAGAGAGAAGTTTTTCAGTTCTTACCTATACAGTAGTCACCACTGAAAGAAAAAAAAAAAAATCAGCGTTTTGAGGCTACCAGCAGGAATTTGCGCATTAGGCAAGGTGCCAGCAGCCAGCAGTGTTTTTCCCACCATGCTGTCTAACCCCGCTCAGAGCAGGATTACACAGTGCAGCGTTTCAAAGAGGAAAAGCTACTCGGAGCCTGGGCTGTTTTAGTGCCCTTGTGTTGCCTTACTTGGGGGAGCTGCTGGTGACAATGGGTAGGTTTCTCAGCTGGAAAACAAGTGGAGAAATTAAAGCCTTCCTGTAAATACTCTTCCCAGGAAGGTCTTTCCCGCTGGTTATGTTTCTTGTCTTCTTAGATGGGAATTGTTACTTAAAACTTTTCTAAGAGCTGTAGAAAGCCCAAGATCTGGCCATCTTTCTTACAGCAGCAAACTACCGTCATGGGCCCTTTGCAAGTGCATCCTTGATGGAGAGCTCTGAGCACGGGGGCTGTTTTGGGGGAGTCTGGGCAGATGGGGTGATCTGTTCCCTCTCTGTAAGTGCGGTGCGAGTCACCTTGCAGCGAAGCAAACCCAGTGCTCCGTTCCCGGGCGCGCAGATGTAGCTGGAGAAACACAAACTCGACAGTAGAGGAATAAACACAATTAGCAGCTCAGGAAAACTTTGCAAACTGTGTTTTCTCTGCAAAGCACTGCTCCATGTTCTCCTTCATTGCTGGTTTCTAAAGAGCTTTTGAAGGACAAGGATCGTTTTATGTTTCTTCAGACCTGTGTTCTTAACACAAAGATATTTTGTTCTCTGCTTCTTGTGGAAGTGATTGCCCTTCCCTCTGCTTTCTTGATCTTTGCAGTCTAGCCCCAACTCTAGGCAACCACTTTCCAGTTTGTAGACTAGGTGAACCCCAATTTACTGATTAAATTGCTTTTTTTTTTTTCCCTGCAGAATGAACAAAAGTGCCTATTTTAAAAGCTGATGTTCTTCACAACCATGTTCAATAGCAATGAAATAATCTTTTTGTCCTGGATCTCGGGAAGTGTCAAAGATGAGACACAGTTAAGTTTGAAATGCCTGACATTAGGAAGTACACGTATTTGGGGCTGTTGGTGACTGAAAAACAGGCTTTAGTCTTGACTTCACTTCTGTACTCTTAGCAATAAGCAGAAATTTCACTGCTTTGGACCTGTTTGGACCTGTTTCTCAGTTGTGTGAGGACTTGTGTGAGGATCCAGAGGGATGAGGTAACAGAGTGATAAAAATCCGAGGAAAGGACCAGTGTATTTACCAGACCCCGATAAACCCCTCCAAAACCCACCTGGCAAAGCAAAGAAGTGGGAAGTAAAGAAATGCAATCCTTAGCGCTGCTCTTTGTAATCCACATAACAGCCAAAAATTTGACATTTTGTGTAAATCAAATATGGAAACAAACTGGACATGCAGTATGTGATGCATGAAAAAGAATTGCCTAGGTCTTGCCCACAGCTTCTCACCCTAGGCTTTCCTTGGTCAGATGCCTCAAGCTTTCCCATGATCTCGTGCTGGAATTACACGCTGAAGTGATATAAATGTGCTTGGCTCTGTACAGTGCTTGGACTTGTTCTGAAAAATTTAGCATGTTTTCCTTCGGTGCGAAGTTCGCGTATGTGTGCTATGTCCTGTTAGAGATTTTAGCTTGAAAAAAAATTTAAACTGTGCATACTAAGAATTTGGGGAACTTTGGAAATTTAGTGTAAAAAAAACTCTCTGAAATGCCTCCCATGAAACAGATTAGAAGAGTACAGTAAAAGCAATAAGCCATGTTGTTTGTGAGAACAGATCCTTCATTTGACAGGAAATTGGTAATGCTAATACTTATTTTTGTTTATAATATGCTGAATTAAGCTTTGCTGTGAAGGAGTATATTCTTGGTGCTTTTTTGTGCCTTTTTATGACAGGGAAGAAACCTCACATTGTCAGAGGACAGCATGTTCAGACACCTTTTCAGTACAAAAAGTCACAGCGTCTCACTCCCTTTTCTCTAGAAGGAAGATGTGAAATAGATCTTGACCTGCGGTTGCGCAAGGGCAAAACCACTCACCTATTATAGAATCTGTAACCTTTGCAATCAAATCTGTTAGATGCCAAGGTCCTATATGGACTGTGTTGCTAAAAGTGATGCTGAGAGCCAAGTTGGGGACAAAACTTTTCTTCTGGTGAAAGCTCTTTTGGGTTTTTCACAGGTTTTGTTATCTTACTGGGGGTGTATGGGTAAATAAGCACTGTCTGCACATGGGGACTCCACAGTTATTCCTGGTAAACCTTCCATGCTATTTACTTCACCTTGCCCTTTTAAATTAAATATCGGTCGTTATTGTAATCTGTTGTGTAGTAGGAGTAGATATGGATGCATTCTTGGAAAAGTGTTCTTCATTTTGATGAGACAGCTTTTTAATTTTATTGGTATTTGTATAGCAATATTGAGATGGGTGCATCAGATACCAATGAAATACAGCCTGGGAGTACTGCATGGCATTAGGGAAGATTTCTCATCCATTCACCATAAATTCTCCTGTGGCCTGTGAATAGTCTTACTACAACTTTTTTAACCTTTCTAAATTTTTCTTTTCTTTATTTTATTATTTTTTTTTTTTTTTACAATTTAAAAGCTACTGAGTTCATTTAACTTCATGACAAACACATGGCCCATCTGGGGCCATGTCTGTGTGCTCAGCTAGGGCACTGTGGCGGTCAGTTGGAGTGGGCTCACTAGAGTTTGTTTTGTAAGCACAGAGCTAGGAAATTACAACTAGCTTCAGAATTTGTTTAGGGATACCACTAAATTCTACTTATGAGCAATTTATTGTTCTTAGTGTCATTTGTATTCTTACAAATAAAGTGTTATTTCCAAAATGCCCCCCAGCAACATTTTATAAAGTTTCATACTGCACACAAAAAAGACCAAATGTTGCTTTGCTAAACCTCACTGCTGCTTGAGTTTAGGAAGCTGGCTTAAGGGGATGGTGTTAGGAGTGTAATTTAATGTGTGCTTGCTTCTTTGTTGTGAATTATTTTGGAACAGTCCTAGATCTTTTCTGATCCAGCAGTTCTATGCTGAAGATTCTTTTGCTGCTCAAAATAATAAATAATAAAAATAAAAACACACAATTTTTAGTTAGTATTTAAAAAAAAGGTTAATAACAAACAAACAAAAAAACCTTAATTGCATTTTCCTTCTCTGTCTGCATAGGAATTTAAGCAGTGTTACCAATATTTGACCATATTTATAGTCTATAATGCCAAAGACTTGTTTTCATTTAAGTGTACTGCAGAGTCTTAGAAGTTGCCACCTATTCAAAAACGTTCATTCATTGTAATTCCACTGATCATCAGCAAACTCATTTGCTGCCATGTAGGAGATGCAACACTTGGACGATTGCTGTACACCTGAGAAACAGGAGGGCAGAAATTAATAAAATCTAGACCGAATCTTCAGAGACTTCCTTTCAACCAAGGTATATAAAGGTCACTTGTTGGGAAACCTTCAGCCTTAGTTGTCACAGCCTATCTGACATGAAAGGTTTGCTGCTGAAAGACATTTTATGTTGATGCTGAGGAGTGAAAGACAAGGGAGGTGAAGCTCATCTATTGTTTTAACCTACTTCATTGCAGGCTAAACAAGTTGAAAGGTTCCTTCTTCTCTTTAAAACTGCTGCTAACTCAGGGTCAGAAGAGCCTGCACGTTCCGCCTTCCTGGTTGGAAGGAAAAATGTCACAGTGGTGGTCAACAGAAAAGAGGATTTGGGTAAGGATGAGTCCCAGGATGAATTGGTGCACCCTGGTGCACCTCGATGTCTGGAAGGAAAACTGTGTGTTATTTTTTCCCCACATCTGAGAGGTGGTCCTGCTCTTAAGGGACTCGCTCCTAGGGGATTCACTAAGAGCTTTGCTCTGTTTTAGCTACAGAACTGTGTGATGTTTACCCTCAGCTCAGGTGCTGTGCCGTGATTTGGTCTGGTCTCTTTGGAAAAGGAAAAAGTTCCAAGTAGCCTCATAATTTGATGGAAACAAGTTGCACCAAGTTATACTCATTTCAGGTAATTGGAATATATACAACTGTTATGCCAGCTTGAGACAGGGATACTGATGAGAAAGAGTTTCTAATGTGCACAAGATGTTTACAAAATGCTAAGATGTATTTTGGTGTATGATGGTTTTCTGATGTCTATGGTGTAAGACAGTATAATTTAATTATGAATCTAAATATCTAAATTATAGTACCTTAAAAAATAGGATTATTATGTATTATAAAGCTACAGAAAATAAAAATAATATAATAATATCACAAGTGTGGAAGTTTTACAAATAAAGAGAAGGCTCGTACATGCTGTCAGTATCGTTTCTCCCCAGATGCTTTCAGCAAGTTCATCCTGTTAAATACAACCTAGTTCTTTTCGCAGTGTAACTGAGGCCTCATTAAAGTCAAGGTGCTGCAGTTTAGATGAATAGACTGTTTTGGTGTGAAAGGGAGCTGTACTAAAGCCAAGACGTAATTGGTGAATGATACCCTTGGCTTCGGTTTTGTCAACCTTGTCAGCTTACTGGAATTGTGAAGTGGAGGTGTGCTGAGGAAAAGCTGCTTTTAAAGAGCAAATAATTTTACCTAAGCAATCTTACCAATTAGATAAACAGGAAAAAAAAAACTATGAAGGTATCTTAAAACCAAGAGTACAGCCTCTGATCTCCAGACTTTGAGGAAGTCCCCAAACCAAGGGCAGTTTTGGGGGAGAGATACGAAGGCACGCGCTGCTCTACGTTTTGCTCTTCTGCTTTTCCCCGACTGCCTCTTACTAGTCGCTGATGAACAAGTACCAGCCAGATGGACCCTTTACCTTGACCTGTTGTGGCTGTTGGTGTGATGTGTGTCTCTACAAGCTGCTTTGTAATTTGCAATTTACCTTAGACGGCACAGGGCGGCTTTGAGGGGAGGGTTGATTGGATGCTAGTTGATTACAGACTTGCTTGTTTTATTCATAATGTATAAAGCGAGACTAATGACAACGTCTTGATTGGGGAGGTTTCACGTGTATATCTCAAACCTGGAATTCGAGGGAGGAATGTGTCAATAGGTCTGATCTAGCCCTGGATTTATAAAACATGCACTTGGCATTATGCTAAAAAGAGCTCATAATCAAGAGGTGCACGCAGAGCAGAATCTAGAATTAAGTTAGTCATTTGTCTGTTGCAGAACTCTGCATTTTGGTCAATTATGGGTAAATCCTGCTGAATCGCTGCTGCTACTCAATGTGCTCTTAGGTTAAGAGCAGGTCTGAGTGTGAACTGCCCCAAAACACACCTTGCGCGTTCTGGCTTCAGGTGTGAAGAACCTCAGAGGGCCATGAAGATGCACTGGCCTTGAAAGCCAGATGAATTTCCAGATGGATCTGACAAATCAATTTACAAGACAGCCCTGGGCAGCAGTGCCAACTTGTATTTCAAATTTCTGAGCAGACGCTCGTTTCCAACCTATATCATTGTCCCAGGTTTTAATCAAACCTTAAATTGGCTGGCAGGTGATGGTGGGAAGAAGATGTCTTTCTCTCTAAAGACTCTCGTGCAGGTGTGATGTTGCATGTGAGAATTCAGTCGTTAGCTAGCTGTGTGTTTGCTTGAGATGATCTGTTTTCAAGCCCTCCACCTTGCTCTTTATAGGCAGATTGCTTGGCATGGACGCTATGCATTATATGTAGTGTATATCTCCGGGGAAAGAAGGAAGTAATAATAAAAAATTATATTAAAAAAAAAACTTTAGGTCTTGTCTTTGACATCTATCCCACTGCAAAAATATAAAAGAATTAATAAAGATTTCTTTTGTGAGCACGAGCTGGAGAAAATTGACCATTTGTCTGTGGGGTAATAGGCTTTGGTATAATACGGAAATCTCTCAAATGATTAAATTCAGCGACATTAAATTGCCGCTCATGAAAAGAGAACGCCACGCGGTTTAATTCTATTTAATTTTTACAAGGGGAGGGAGGGGGAAATGTTGGAGCTGCTTTTAGCTGGTATCTCTATGCTTTTTCTTAAAAGTGCCTTTCTAGCTGCCACACAGCGACGTGATCATTATCCGTCACCTCGTCGCCTTGCTGCTTCAACATGCCGTAAAATACAAAAAAAAAAAAAAAAGAGGAGAGGGACAGAATTGGGGGGGGGAAGACCAGAGGAGCTTGTGAAGTATGACTTCCTCTCCCAAGACTCATTGCCCGCGATTCGTACCGCTTGACAGTAATGATCTTATTACAGTACTCCGGACCTTGAAGAGATTTGCGCGAGGAGAGCGCGAGGACGCGCCGCCGCGTAATCAAGTGGCGCCGCGGCGGCGCCCGCCGCATTCATCGCCCACTGATTGGGCACAGTTTTAGCCCATCTTGCAGTCAATTATGCGTGGCCCCGCGCGCCAGCACCGCTCCGCGGCGCGGAGAGCCGTTGCCTGGGCTTCGGCGGCCGGCCGGGAGGTGGAGGCGCCGTCCACGCGTCACCGTTTGCGGGCTAAGTGCTTTTTAGTTGGAATTGATTACCTTTCCGTCGGTTTTGCTTAATAGCGGCGCGCGTTGGAGAGGGCCACAGGTGAAAAATGGCCACATTAGCCCTTGAGAGTATCTGAACTCCTTGTCGATTTTTAGCTTTCCCCCCTGTTTGCCTCTAATTTATGGCTAATGATGTAACGTTGGATAATATCGAAAATATTTCATTTCCCTCACCACTGAGCACGTGTGTTGAGCATGTGGTAAAAGGGAGCGCCTCCATTTTCAGTCTTTCCTCATGACTCTAGTGTAACCTTCAAGCTGCAAGAGCGTGTCCCCCTCCGCTGCCAATTGCAACGGGGACAGGGATGATCTGCAAATGTCCCAAAGATGTGATGTAAGCAAGGATAAATTCCCCCCTCCTTTAAAAAAATCCAGGGATTTCCATTCCCATGCAACAGTGACACTCTGCACTACCCGTCTGCCGCTCATGAGAGCCTCGTGAGATATCAAGCCACTAGTTCCCATATTTTAATAAACCGGAAGGCCCATACTCACCTGCTTATTTTTCATGTTCATGGAGAAGGTTTCTTTCTTCAGCTGGAATTATTTCACAGGGATGGAAATCAGAGCACTGTAAACTCCAAGTTAATTCAAGTTAATTTGCACAACAGATGCATATTAAACAGAGCTGTGGTCCTCAGGATCTTTGGTCTTTTAATCTTCCTCAGACTTTGGAAATATATTACAGTCCAGAGACTCTAGTTGCTAAGGTGGATCAAATGTGTCATCCTTGTCTGTGAACACAGAAAACTCACCTTTCTGAAGTGCTATGGCAAGAGACTGGTTACCTCTTAGTCTAGCCCTGCAGATAGCAGTCTTGGCAATAGAGTGAACTACTAGCTAATTCAAAGCTTGCTATAGGACCCTCAAAAGATTAACTTTTCAGGATAAGCAAGTTTACAGCACTGGCTCTGATGGCTTCCTTTATGATCATTGGACCCAGTTTTTGGAATCTGCTACCAGTTTTATGTGCCAAAATGAATGCTTTCGATAAATCATTATTTTTTTGAAGGAGTAAGAGAATACAGTGACAGATCAGCTTCCTTAGTGGTATAAGATATCTGCATCTCATAATATATTGAGTGACGTGATGTATGCTGTGTCAGAAATGGTTCCTGGGAGGCATAAATGACCATCCACTCATTTCATCGAGATGCTGAAAGGCAGGGGGGAAAAAATCTATTAACAGGTTACTTTCCACTTTATTCTCTTTGTTTAATAGAATATGATTCTCGCCTGGTCTGCTCCAGTTTCCAGGGCACATTCCAGAAGACGTCACGTTTGATTCTTGCCAGCAGGAATCTTGTCAGCTGCTACTTCCACATACCCATCTCCTTCCTCAGCGTTTTCTGAGTGCTGTGGCACTGACTTGGCTTTGACTTCCCTCTCTCTTCCTTTCCCAGCGCTCTGGTCTGCAATTTTAAGCTGGGGAGGAAGCGCTGCAGCTGGTGGCGATGGCTTCGACAGCCAGGCAGAAGTATTTCCCACAGTGCTTCCTTTGGGACCGTGGCCGCTCCCTTTCCTTTCTTCTCTCTCAAGCGCCTTCTTTCAGGACCTGCACAACTGCGCATTCAGTGTGCAATGGTCATGCAAGCTCCTACTTGGAGAAGAAACAACTTCACATTGAGGCATTTTACTGCTGAAAGCATCATCTTTAGATTGTTAGTGATGGTGGCTGGACCGTAATTGTTCCAAATGCCATTGGTGCTTTGTTTATTGCCACAGAGCATTACCTTGGCTGCAAAGCAAAGTGAACTGGCCTGTTCCCCCCCAACTTGAAGGCTTTAACCACCTTGTTTATACATAGAAGTACAGCTGGTGACTTACTTAACCTTAAAATTGGAAGCTATCCTATTACTTTGGGTTTAATATCACCATTGTCGCACACATAATTACTTTTTGGTCGGATGGCTGCCAGTCAGGAGGCTGTGAATGGTCAGTTATAAATAACTTTTTTTGAAAAACCAATTCAGATTTTATGGTGAGACGCTGTTTATCACATGAATGTCGCAGCAGTCTGAGCACAGAAAGGTGCATTTAGTGAAGGAGATCATACAATACCTATCCAGCAACTGGTGCACATCTTTCCAGTAGTTACTGCTTAAAAAAAAAAAACATTTCTGGAGCCTCTGTAAATGTCTCATAGCCAGTGGTGTTCATTGGTTAATAACCAGTTCTTTTTTTAGACTCTTCCTTGGGATCTTATATGTTTAAGGGATATATTGGATTTTAAAATATAAAACCTGTGTTTTGAATATTAAGCCTAAGCTCACAAACAGTATTTGCCATGTCCTACTTTAGCTATATAGAAAGCTGGGTGGGTATTTCTAGCATAATTTTATACAGCTGAAAGAATCATCATTTGTTAGATGGATTGGGACTGATTTTCTTTCTTCAGCTGCAAGCTGTTGACTTCAGTGTGGAAAAATTCCCCGTGTGTAGTTGATACGTTATGATCATCTGCATGGTGTAAGTCAAACTTGCAACAGGTATGGTCCGTGACCTCTGCCTCCGCCAAGGTAGTATCTCTCCTCTGCTCCAAAGCATTTTTGTATTCATTTGTCCAATATAGGTGAAACCATATTATATGCAGTTGTTTGCGGTGCAAATTAGTGCTAAGTGTGAAGCAAAAGCATGTTAACCCCAAAAAACTCTATACCATTTCTTGCTGATGAGGGCTCTTGGGCCATTATAACAAGCTACAGAGTTGCCTGCATGCCATTTTACTAAATACACACCTGTAGAGCTGTGTGTAATAGAACGTAGCAAATTATTGTGATAAAAGAGCATTTTGAAGGGAATATGCTTCCTTAAAATGATACTGTGAGAATTCCTATCTGTTTAAAGACAAAATATTTATATTTCCTTGAATAAGGGATTGAACTGGCATGTTATAAATAAGAAAGGTATATATTTTCATGCCTATAATAGGAAGTTACAGATGTGCTAACAAACTAAGTTGGAAGAGTGTTTCCTACATTTTGGGTTCCTTGCTTTAAATTAAGCTGCTTTTTTTTTAAATGAAAAGCTGTAATGAATTAGCTTTGTAGTGTTTAGTTTTTGGCAAAAGATATTATCACATAAATTTGTCCTGGCAAGGTATGAAACTTTTAAGTTCGAGTCAAAAGTAAAATAGCGCAGTGAGATATAACTTATCTATAGTATTCCGTATATAATCAAGCTCTTCAAAATGTTGCCAAGGATTCCTGAGAACTGTTTAAGAAGAAATCTCCATTTGCTAGACAAGGTACCTGAGTTACATAGCATACTTGAGTGTTTCATTAAGTTAAAACAAACTTTGCTGAAATACTTCATAAGTTAATGCATGGTTAACCTATTTAATATGTTAAAATGTGAGTATTTGCCGGATTACGCGCTGTGTCTGTTGTGAGGACCCATAGTGATTATTAGGGGGATATTGATGTCGATGGACTCGTGTATTCTTTTCTGTAGTACGATCTCAGTTTACTGAGCCAAAATTCATATTAATAATTAGGTGTTTTTTACTGATGAGTAGATTCCCTGAAGCTAAGCAGGAGAGTAAACCTCAGTAACAGACTGTTAGTGCTATATGAAGGAAAGAGATGTGATAGTGATAGAGAGTTTTTTTTTTTTTTGCCATAAAAGTAAAGACTTGGACTTTGATTTTATAAAAGAGTCAACTAGCAGAAATATTTGTAAAATGATTATACTGTTTCCCCCCAAATTTGGACTCTAATAGGAGATAGTGTTTTTACACTGACCATGGCTGAGGTTTGGGTAAGAATTAGCTATAATTATTAAAACTTATGCCTTCCAGGTACTTCAGCTCTGACCATAGCTCCTGAGGGCAGGTCTATACTAGGATTCACTTCTGCAAGCTTGAGATAAACCAAAGAATTTTGAGGGTAGTGCTCTAGCTTATTATGGACCTGAGGAAGAGAAGGTATGGTCAGAAGTATCATTTACTGGACATGAAAAATAGTGATAGAGAAGATTGGAAGAAGGGTTTTGACCAAAGAGGGTTTTTTTTTGACCATATCAGTAACTAGCCACTGCCTTTAGTAATGAAAATATCTAGGTAGTTTGTAGTCTTTTTCTTTTGTTATGTTTTTATGAAAAGTTTTTCACATTGTCACTCCCAAAGCAAATAAAAAGGTTGGTCGTGCTACAGTTGTTCTTCTGCTAACTGGGTACAAGAGTCCTCTACATTGTGGTTAATTGAAAAATTTGACTTTCTGAACTTCTTCATGCTAAACGAAGAAGCAAGTGTTTCTTTTGCCAGAAATACTACTTTTTGTCTTTTTATTTCCTCCCGCAGCCTTTGACTGGAGTAGATGTTCTTGTTCCGTATCATCAGATCCCATAATTTGTCATAATGCTACTCAATGGCTCGTCTAAAAAATGTAAAGGGGCGCTGTCAAGGTTGTTAGATCCAAAGTTTAACCTACAATACTTTAAAAAAAAAATGGGGAGGGGGGAAGATTGACATATTCCGTCCCCCAGAGCCTGAATGTCCTCGCAGCTTCCGAAAGGAAAGCAGCGGCCCGAATAAAACCCAGAATGATCTTCTGAGCACCGCAGAAGCCAGCGTGTTGGCTTCTTTGAGACTGTGCTTGTGAAAATTGTTCTGTACTCGGGCTCCGCTGGTAGGAGGACAGCGAACACAGAAGAAACCTCCTCTACGGTGCGCTAAGAGAGCGGGATTGCTGCTCGTTCCAGTTAGCCTTCTGGCGCGAAGTAGGTCGCTGGGACCCTGCGAGGTACAGAGCCCTTCTGCTGTTTCAAGTTCACCACCTGGGAATTGTCACCGTCCAGCTCCGATGATACTTGGCACTTGCTTGTTCCCTTTAGTGCCGCAGTTCTGGCCTCTTTCTGCACTGCCTGCCTTTGGGGGCAGCTTGCACTGTTTGCACACCCTTTTCTGGGTGAAGCCACGATCCAGGTGGCCCTTAGCAAGCACAGTGACTAGGATGAGGTTCTCCTGCTTGGCAGGTATCCTGATCCAAGAGGTTAAATTGGTTAGTTACGATTTCACAGCACATCCAGGAAGAACTGCCTATTGCTTACAACGTCTTCTGCCCCAGGCTAGCGTTTTTAAGATTTTTGTACCCCCTGGGTGATGTTACAGCTCACCTGGGAAAAATGTGCATTAGCGCTCCAGAGGGAGCCCAGCAGATCAGTCGCTGGTTGATATTGCACTGGGTGATTTTTTTTTTTCTTTTTCTCTCTCTCCTGTGAGTGGGCTTTGTATTTCCTACCACAGCACCTTTTGCTTTGTTTTTTTAGACTCAGTTCCTTTAGCAAACCCATTTGATCCTGCCCACCAGGCCAGCAGGCCTGCACTTGTGCACACACGCAGATAGGCACAATAAAAAGAGTCTGCTAATCCATCAAGCTTTATTATATTTGATTGCAGTGTCTTTTGACAGAAATCTTGCACTATTGTGCAGCCCAGTTTTCCTGCACTATCAATTACGGCGCCTATCTGCGTGTTCGCGGCACATGGAGGGACGAGAGCCCGGGCTTGCTTTCGGAGGCCTGATGGATGCGCTAGAGGAGGGCAGCGGGGTCTTGCTAAACCCTCGCAGCACCCAGGAGGCACCTTGCAGCACCCTAGTGGCAAGGATGATGAAAGAGGGATTTCTTAAATTCAACAACTAATAAATTATAACTATGGTATAGGCATAATAATGAATCCTGATTTCAAAAAGAAAAAGTGATAAACTTTCTTTTAACTGAAAGGAATCATAATTCACTTGACTTTCTACTACTTCTGTGACTAGTAAGCAGTTAAGCAACAGGCAAGTAGCATCTATAATGTTATATGTATTCTTTTATGTTATTTAGGTCTACATAACCAGATTGGTGAAAACTTCACTTGTCTTTTCAGGCCATAATGCAAATAGGCACTTCAGGAATTCTTTAACTTTTTTAATGCATCCACAGAGGATGATGGGACTACTTGCACTTACACAAGCACATAAATGCAGTTTTTATTGTGGTTTAGCTGAGTTCTGCTGTGTGCTTTATTTCATATTAACTTTAAAAGCAAAATAAGAGGAGGAAGTGCATTTTCATCTTGCAAACATTACTGTATATGAAACTTTTAAAATTATATACGTTGTCTTCTATTTCTTATTAGTTACAGTATCAGATGCAGCAAAGTACATAGTAGTGTGACTATCTCAGATTACCGTAAAAGTCTTTGGTTCGTCATGTTGTTCAGTTGCCAAAATTGGAATACTTTTATTTTCCCTCTTGTTTTTTTTTTAATTTTATTTTTCCGTAGCTGTCTTTCCTCCTTATATTCGAGGGAA
>JAUBNY010000836.1:375697-388688 GCA_032275445.1 Crypturellus soui
AAAAAAGTTCTGTCATATACTTAGAAATTTTAAAAAATGTTTTATCACCATATCTATAATGTCACGTAACGTTCATGTTTTTCTAAAGATGAGGAGCCTCTCTGCTGCGGGAGGAAAAGCTTTTCACCTTGGACTTGCTTTGCATTTCTTCCTAGCAGTCTCTGCGCTCAGGCAAGGCAGGCAACTCTTCAGCTCTAAAGTGCATTTTAGGAATGAATCATTATCACCGCTTCAATTTATGCTGCCCCATTTCATTTGTTTTTAAATTAAAAATGATGAATAAAAATTCATTTTACAAATGAGTTACCAGGCAGCAACACATCCTTATTAGGTGCCTTGGGAGGGTAATAGGTGGCTGGAAAGAGATGAGTCTTGGTAGATGGGAGCAGGAAGGGCCCTGGGTAAATAAGACAGGATGTTCCTGCTGTTTTCGTGCAAGTCACGTTGGAGGCCGGCAGTGTCCCGGTGGATGGACTTGGATGTTGCGAGAAAGAAAAACACATCGTGTCTGACAAAACTTGGTCTAAGCACACTGGTTGTATTTACTTCTCATGCTGTGAGTGCACTTCTGAGGCAAAGCGAGGAGATTTTAAAGACTGCAAAGGCTTTGTGTCTCCTATGGAGCACAGTATTTGAGTGCCTTTGAATGCTCTTTTCTGCTCATTGTAATGCAGCAACTCAGAATCAGAAAATTTGCTGCAATTCTAGTATAAACGAGTGACATCTTATATACTTTTATTTTCCAAATGAGCGTTGATTTATTTTTTATGTGCATAACTTTGCAGTGATTTGCCTAGTTTGCAGGGCATCACCAGCTCCTTGAGACCCTTTGAAATAATTAATGCAGCAAAGCTCAGTGCTGCAAAGTCATGGGTTTTCTGCCAATTTAAGCCCCGTACATCAGTACCTGAACTCCTGAAGTTGTCATAACTGCCAGCATCCCGTGGCTTTTGTCTCTTAACAAGCAGCATTTTCCAGGAGTTGTTTGGTGTCTGGTTTTGTGTCCTGTGCATTGTGCAAAAACGTTGTGCTTTTCCCATGCGGTTTCGTGTGCTGCACGAGCAGCAGCATTTAATCCCATCGAAGCCCGTCACGTCTTGGAGCTTTAACATCCTCCGTGTTGCCTGCGTGTTTGGGAGGTGCTCGTGTGCGTTTTGTGTGTGTGGCTCTTCCGGCATAACCGGCTTGTGCTCGTGTTTTACTTCTCATGCTATTTTGACGTTTCTTTTTTATTTTTTCTCCTTTTCTCGCCCCCCGTTTTTGTTTTTGTTTTTCCTTATTTTTATTTTATTCTCTCTTTTTTTTTTTTTTTCTCTTCTCTCCTCCGCTTCTGCTCTCTGGACGCAGCCAAACGCAAAGCGTGGAAACTAAATCGTGTTGGTAGCCTGCGAAATATATACAGCAGCAGCAGCACCAACACCGAAGGTAACAAAATGGCACGTTGTAGCTGAGCGCCTCCCCTCTCCCCCCCCGTTTTTTGTAACCCGCTTTTCCGAAAATTGTCCTAGATGCAGGAATGCAAGTTAAATTTGCCCCGAGCATGCGTGCTTTCATCCCCTGTTTGCAGAGTCGTTCCCGTGGTCTTTTCATCTGCCCCCCCCCTTTTTTTTTTGTTTGTGCATTTTTTATTTTGCCATTCGTGTTCCTTTTCAACTTACTTAAATTTTGACCTTTCCCTCTAGTCACGGAGTGGCGATGTTTAAATTACTTCAGCAACCCATTTTCCTCTCTTTATTTATTTAATTTTTCTTTTTTTTTTTTTTTTTTTATTTTCCCCTTTATACATGCGGGCACCCAATGTAATATTTCCCAAGTTATTACAGTTTTAAAAGTGTTAGCACCAGGTGTAATGATCTGTAGCCGAATACAATAGTGTGTGCCGTGACATTTAAGTAACAGTCTTAATTTGTTTTGTGAAAGCGTTCTCCATAATGCTCTTTGCAGCTCTAATCCAAAGGTGAGACAGTGCCGGGTCATTTGCATGTGCTGCTCTTGCTTGTAAATTCTGTATATTGTTGTATTTTTAAAGGTCACCTGGTGCCAAAGTTCACAAATTGACTTGCATTGCTTTTTTTTTGTCTCCCCACTGAAGACAGCCGTCATGGCTTTTATATAATAGAAGATTGAATTTGCTTTCTTTTTGCTTTCTCTACCTTCATTGGAACAACACAATTATAAACTTCCTTCTTTTTATATATATAGATACATATATATATATATTTTTTTTGTTATAATGAATGTCAAAGGTGAGAATTGCTTGGAAGCCAGGCAAGGAGAAAAAACCTCTGCCGTCCTCTCCACCGGCGAATAAGAAGAGGGCAGAGAGTGGAGAGAGTGCGAAATATGGAATGCAAAATAGGTCACAACTCAGTAATTCCTGTATAACGGGATGGGGGGGAGGATTTTTTTTTCACTTAAGTGCAAACCAAATGGGTCAAGTAATCACGAGCGCATGCCCTAACACTAATTGACTTATTTTGGAATGATTATAACTGTAATATTTTTCTTAATGTCACTGTTTTCTGGGCTGTTGATTTTAGTGATTGCCAAGCAGTGGCATTAAATCTCCTGTAAATTTTAAATTGCATGCTATTTCTGTAAACAAGTCCCCATGTTCACATCCTGATCATTAACCTTTGGTGATTTATATCGTCGTCCCTTTCTCTTTTTTTTGCACAATTACTGCTGCACTGCTGCCGGATGCCTTGCTCTCACTGCCAAAGAAACTGTGTCAGGGAAACAAAAGTGCAATTTTATTGCAGCTTGTTATGGAAGCTTTTTTTCTAAATATGATTTTGTTTTATTTCTTATTATAAATGTAAAATTGTTACCTCCTAGAGCAACAGCAGCAGCAAAATTCTGTTTTGATCTTTTCCTTATCTTTTTGGGCACTGAGCACAAAATGTGAAATGAGAGAGAAAATGATTATTGCAAGAAGTTTGCTATTTTAATTTAAACTTTTAATAATCCGTGATTCTACATTTTTAATCTTAACCAGATTTTTTTTTCCCTTCCCATCAGATGCAGGGCCACACTTTTTACAAGTTTAAGAAGTAAACTTGTGATTTAATATCTGCTTGTCAACAGAGTTTTAACAGTGAAACAAGTATAAATAATTGCCTTAAAATAATTTTTTAAATCTCCTGTTTAGGGTGTTTGAAGCATCTTTTACCATATTGATCAAACCTAAGGCAAGTAGGGTGAAAGCACCTTGTTTTTTACAGGAACATGTCCCTGAAAGCCACGGTGTAAGTTTGGAGAAATGTCACCAGTATGAAATTCTGTACCTAAATTGGACAAATTTGTGTGTCTTGGAAGTATTAGCCCTGCTAAAGGTCTGGTGTCCTGTATAATTTTGCATCCTTGAGCTTGTACGTTAAGCCTTTGCTTGATAGCAGGAATCGCAGGGTTGGCAGAGTTAATGAGCAGTGCAAGGACTAAAAGCCACATGTTTGGGTAATTATGCCTTCAAAAAAGGGAATGGTGATAGGAAATGACAGTCCAGAATAACAAATCTGCTTTAGTCTCTAGCACATGCTTGCTCAGTTGCATCTATACCTTTCTGCGGGACAGAAATATTCCTACTGATGAAGTGGGTTTTATTGAAAGCTTGGACTTGAGAGCAGCCCCTCAGTTACTTTTTAATTCTGGTCCTGTTATCTAGGTATTTTTGCATGCTTGCAGATAGCAAAATCTCCACTTAAGATGCAGAGCAAGCCTGCAGGGGCTGTTAAACACAGGATCACTCTTTCTACAACAGTAAAACTCACAGCACAGTAGGGAGAAGCATCTCATTGAAGTTCACAGTGCAGTTGGTAAACATTTATAAAGATCTTAAGTCCTCACTTTCCCCACTCTTTGTCATTACGCGCATGACACTGGAGCTGCAAAGCTCTCCTGGAGACCTTTTTTTCCTGCACATTTGTGGCCTCCAGGACTACATTTCCTTTCAAAGGTAGCAGTGCCCTCACTGACCTGATGCTACGCCTGTGCTGAAAGGTAGTGGTGGTCCATGGTGCCCCACTATGGGATTTTACCAGCAAACTGCAGGCTGAAAACACATTTATATTTTTGAAACGAATGATATGAACCATCTAATGCACATCTGGACTTAGGAACTGAATTAAAACTTATTTTGAAGGCTTCTTCCAACCATCATTGTCTCAGCAGCCAACTAAAACAAGAAGTTACGTGTGGCAGGAGAAGCCAAGTGCCTGCAGCTGGAACCCAGCCTTTGAGCGGCTGTTTCTCAGCCCTGGGTAGCAGTATAAAATGGTGCTGCAGAAAAAGCCTTCCAGTGGAAGGCAACCTTTACCGCGAGCTGTGGGCAACGGATAGCACAGCTCGACTGTCCTGATAGGGTTGATTTTCAAAACTAATTAGATTTAGACACTGGGTTTGGAAAGGGGAGAGAAGTATTAGCATAGTCATGCCCAGTGGGACATGGCACAAATATTTCCTTAATTGAGGCGGCTAATAAACATACTTATCTTCCAAGTTGCAGGGATAATTTACGCGGAGTGGCAAAAAGGTAACGAGAGCTAATGTTATCTAGCACATGAAAAACACGCGTCTCTGTAGTAAACAAATTGTCAATTGTAAACATCTTTTCATTATCGGCCTTTTGAGAAGATGAAGGGTTATTAGGAAGGGTGCTTGAGCACAGGCGAGTTTGGCAGGATAAAGGGCATGATAAAGAGGGAGCTGAAGTAGGTCTCGGTGTTACTTGATGGGTGCTTGACTAGGTTGCAGGCTGGTTTCTTGAAGCTGCTCAATGGCTGTTGGAAATCTGTCAACCACTCGTTCGGTCCTGCGCTTTTCTGCACAGAAAAGATACCTTGCGTTAGCGACACCACTGCCGGCAAGCTGATTAAAAGCCACTGTCTTGGAGTTCAGGTGATCTGGGCTTCATTTGTGGTTCTGTCCCAATATTCACAGATGCCTCTGAGAAACTGCTTCATCCTAGGTCTCCATCATCCACCTGTGCAAGAGTTTTTCTGTTTCCACACAAGTTTTGGGGGCAATTTGAGCTCTGGAGAGCGTCAGGCAGAGAGATGTCCTTGCCTTAGGCTGACCTCAAGCTACACTAGTAGTTGCTCACTGTTGCTATCTATGGCTGATCTTGCAGTTCTGGATACTGGGAATAAAAGACATGGGAAGTGGAAATACTAAGAAAATGTAGCAGTGGGAAAAAAAGATGCCCAGGGTAAGTGGTACCATGAAGCCCCTTGGAAATGGTGGTGGTGGTGATTGACATGTTAGCTACAACGGACAGCTTTGTCCTGAAACCTGGGGATTGCATGTCCACTTCCACCAGCCCTTTTGTGGGGGCAAAGAAAAATGTTCCATCGCATCCTAATCTCCTGTTTTCACCCCTTTTCTCATTTTAGCCACCTCTTCCCGCTTAAAAAAAAAAAAAGAAAATCTAAACAAACAGCACCATCATATTTTTAGGCAGCTCCTGTTGCTAATAACTTCCAAATGTAAATCAGCTGCAGCTGTTTGTTAGCACTTTAACCCTTTGTCTGCTTCACTTCCAGGAAATAATTGATGACTGATTGGCCCATTAACCTTTTACCAAAAAAAAAAAAAAAAGAAAGAAAAAAAAAAGAGAAAGTTTGACAGCCCGGACTTGTGTAATGAGGAGGGATTCCAGGGGAAATCGGCTTGACGGCCGAGTTGCTTGCCCCCGAGGATACAAAATTAGCCCCCCGGGACCTCGTCTGCATGGAAACTGGACACAATTAGTGCAATATCCGGCGTTATTAATGTAGTTGGGAGTAATTGGGCAGGTTGATTTCGACAGGTTGATGGTGCTAAAATACTATTATAGCGGACCTTTGTGTGAATTCCTGTTAAACATGGAAAGCTATGTAATGAAATTTTGTGATTGGGCTCATAGAGGTTCAAATAGCATGACCTCTAATTTTCCTGCAGAGTGAAAACTGAACAATTTTGTCCTGCCGCTTGGGCTGTTCTGTTTGTGCACGCGGTGCTTACGGGTCTGCAGGCCGCACGTGTCGGCTTGCGCGGCTTTGCTTGGTGGGCAGGGAGCAGCAGGCTCTGCTGTTTTGTGTCCAAGCTGCACTTACAAAATATTCCTTTGTGTTTAAGGAGAAAATGTGTCACTGAAGTCTTTAGGAAGTGCACTTGCTTCTTAAATGTCCTTCCAGCCCAGGCTTTCAGTGTGCTGCAGGTGTTCTAACCTATAGGAGGATAGGGCCTCCTAGGGCATCTCACCAACCTGGGCCATGGATTTTCCGCTCCTGAACTCCAAGGGATGTGAATCTTTGGCAGGCCACAGCTCTTCGTGTTGGGGAGCTTCTCAGGAGAGCAGCCAAGGTGGCAGCTTGTCACAGTGTCGCCTGGTCACAGCACAAAGGTCAGGGAGTTAGACAAGGGAGCCTTTCCTTTGGGAAAAGGACACTTTGCATATAAAAGGAGGATCATGGGAATGGCCAAATTGTTTCTTGGTTTGTCCTCGAGCCTTACTAGCTGCTTGGGTGCCCTGTGCACTAGACCTTCCATAAGCGGAGTAGCAGTGAATGCCAAATAATGCCAGGTAAAACTGGCTGGATTGCAGAATTTATTTCTGCTGGCCAAATCCTACACCTTCTTGGCAAAGAGAAACAAACTTCATGGATGTGGTCGGGATTATTGGCAGATGGAAAAAAAGGAGAATTCAGTAATGCTGTCTCCTTTTTTTTTTTTTTTATATATATGTAAGCCACTACAACTCACCTAGCACGGCTGTGATGCTGTACCCCCCTGCTCAGGGGTACTTGGGTGCACTTGTTCAGCTCTGCACCAAGCTTTGGGCCTGGGAGCAGGAAAGCAGCGGAGAGGCACGGCCAAGACTCAAAGCTATGCGGAGCAGCACTGCGAATGGAGAAGGGCAGGATGCTTAGAGAAAGGAGAGAGGAGGACTGAAGGTGGGGAGAAAGGAGTGCAAATAAGGATGACCTTTGCTACTGCACATCATAGCATCCCTCTCCCATATATACATCTCCCTAGTACTGGTACTGCGTAATTGCCATGAAAATCTTTGAGCTGGGCATTTGTGTTTTATTTACTCTCCCTGCTTATGGAGTTCTTTCTGATGCACTCTTTACAGAAAACTTTGCTTTCCCGGTGCTCACTTCTCATCTCTCTGCTTGCATCGAGGGAAACCTTATTTGGACAGATGGAAGCATTTGCAGCCAATTTATATGGAAGGGTTTTCGGAGCTGGTGGCTTTGGTGACTGGGCATTTGGAAATACTCCTTTAGCAAGACTTCAGAAGTGCAAAGATGTGACACATAACCATTAAAAAAGGAATGATTAATCTCCGAAATTGAACCCACTCTACGAGAGGCTGCTACAAGTGGGATGGAGTTTTTCAAGTTCTCTTATCTTGCCAGTGTTCCTTCTGCTTTGTCAGGGCCCTCTTCCCTTCAGCAAGACTTGCTGGAGATGCTTCAACTTTTGTTCAAGATAACTGCGTTTTCCTAGAGAGGGCAGCACACAGAGCATTTCTTGTTAATACTCTATTTTGGTCACTTTCTCCAGTCATGAAACTCCATTTGATAATTATGGCTTTTCCCATGATTTAACCATAACCATTTTGTGTAATGACTCTCTCTTTTTTTGTGTTTGTTTGGTTTTTTTTTTTTTTACCATTATATTGCTGTAACATAAATTATGAAGTTGTGCAGTTGCTGCTCTTTTCCTCCGCACTCACCCGCGCTCATTTTTTTAATAAAACCAGCACCTGAGGTGTCCTCATTCACCTTGAAACAACTTTCACCTCTGAGTTTATTCTCAGCTCAAGGTGCAACGCAACCTCCTACTATCTTCTGAAAGTTCATTAAAGCGCAGTCTAATTACGCACTGCTGTTAGCAAGCTGACCTCCATGGGCTTCTGTGGGACCCAGGAGATTTACACCAGCATAAACGTTGACCTTTCTAGCCTGGAGTTTGTTGAAGAAACCCAGTCGCCCCATCGCTTGAGCAAATGACTTCAGCGCGCAGCACTGCTGCCTTGAAAGCAGGGGCTAGATTTGTCACTTAGCCTTGCATGCTTATAGATGATAGGGTAATGCAGGCGTTTCATGGCTCTGAATGTATAATAAGTCATTAGTAGACGAGTGAATGTAAATGCCCTTTCTAAAGCCCATTATGGCTGATGCTCACCAGAACTTTGTGCTCTATTATTCCCTTCCTTTCATGCTTCATGCCTGCCCTTCCTAATTCCACTTTCTCAGCTTCCTTGATTTTTTTTTTTTAATTTGACTTTGGTGTCCCATGTGTAGTTAAAGTTCATTTTCATATACTGCAGTACTCTGGCCTGAATGCTTGGCCCTGTGCCCTAGCAGCCCTAAGGGCATTTCACTGCTCCTTTCTGCTGGTGACTCGGATTGTTTTCTCATCTCATGGGTGAAAGTTGAGCAGGTTGCAGTGATGTTAATCCTATGTTATAGCCCAGTAGGAAAAGAAATGCGTGTGTCTGGTCTTCATATCTTATATCTGTGCATATGCTTGAGGAAATTGGGTAAATTGTCAAATGGTCATGTCTTTGTCGTCTCTTATTTTGAGGGACACACTTTTGCTGGCATGTAGGTCTTACCACCATGGGCTTAAGTCTAAATAGTGGTCGCTATTAGAGAGCAACTTGGTGGTTGGAGAAATGGAGACATAAACACGCACACACACACACACACACAGTTATTTTACATATTTACCCCAAACTTTACATATGTCATGTAACATTTTGAAGGGAGAAGCAATGGATCATTAGGTTTTCTGATGCACCTTGGGTATCTTGGGATATATTTAGCCTAACTTCTCAGCTGTCCTTGCCTTTCTTTTCTTGTTACTTTGCAGAAATGTTTCTCAAATAAGACCATGTTTAGGCCTAGCTATTGATATCCTTAACATTATTTTTTTCTTCTTCTTTTCCAGAACAAGAAGAAAACTTTGAGTTTATCATTGTCTCTCTCACTGGCCAGACGTGGCACTTTGAAGCTACTACATATGAAGAAAGAGATGCATGGGTACAAGCCATAGAGAGTCAGATCTTGGCCAGTTTACAGTCATGTGAGAGCAGCAAGAACAAGGTACAGTACCCAGAGTACTGAAAATAAGAAATGGGATGTGGGTAACTAAGAGGATAACAAGGTCACTAGTGGAAAAACCTGAACCCCCCACAGAGGTGCATAAGGTAGGCGCAGGTTAGAGTGGTATCAGCCCATGGAATACGTGTCAGATATCTCAAGGAAACTGGTACTCTAACCTTTTGGCAATTTGGTTTCAGAGCAATCGTAAATCATTTTTGTGGTGTTAGAGGTGTGCAAAGGAAAGCCTGTCCTGGGGCAGAGTGGTGTCAAATACCAAATCCAACTCTTTTACTAGTCAAATCTCTAGTTAAATATTGCTGAGCCCCTGTGTGGCAAAGCTTAGTTCAATTTTCTGGTTGACCTAATAATAGATGTGCAATAATATTCGTTCATATGACTCAGTGATGATGCAACACAAATTGCAGAAGTTAAAAATAAGCTACTACCTTTGTGTCTTCTCTTTTACAAAACCTCTTTGCAATTTTTCTTTAATTACACTGAATTGATTCTTTATGGTTTTGTGATTTAACTAATGTAACAGAAACTAAACTAGAAATGCTTCATCAAATCTTTTGGGGGAGGCGGGGAGGAAAGAAGAAAATGTCTGAAGAGGAACAGGCCACCTTTTCCTTATGCCTTAAAATCTGATCCTTCAGCCTTTGCTCATTTTCAGAGGCACAGGAAAACAACTAATTCTGGGGTCTTTGTATTTGCAAACACTTCACAGTTAGAGAGCAAGATGCCGAGCGGTAAGGGAGGGAGAGAAATGGGGACATCCTTCAACACCATCTACCTAAAAAAATGTCTTTAATCATTTCACGTTGCCTAGTAGGAGAGTTCAAAATTCTTGAAATGAAAGCCTGAATTCATTACTTCTTTACCAGAGTAACTCAGACAGTAATTATCATCATCATAATATAATATACTTCCCATTAAAAAAAAAAGAAAGAAAGAAAAGAAAAAAGAAATATATTGTTCTGGAATGGAGAAGAATTCCTAGCTATTCTTTATACCCAACTTCCATGGAACTACATGTTCTAATGTACATATTTTAGAACCCAGAACTGCCTATATACATTACCATATGCTACTAAGGCAGCACAATAGAGGATTTCTTTCCCTGACACCTATATATTAAAATATATATATATATATAGTATTACAGAAGATAAAGAGTAGCTGATAATATTTACTATCCAATACTTATATAGAAAAGATTGGACTTTGCATGTGTTAAATGCTCTTTTTAAAAGGAGACTCCATTTAGAAGTTTATGCTTACACAAAGAGTGCTTTTGGTTATATCCTTAACCTGCCACGGTGCTCAGAGAGGTTTCTTCTGTTAAAATGTTACTGACATCTGAAAAGACAGCAGAAGTAATTAGAGTAGTGTCTCTTTTTGAGAGATGGGGAGTGTGCGTCTCCACACTGCTGTACTTAAGTCCTGGTCCTTATCCTGATTAAACTAATTAATTGTAAGGAATCCATAGTTTGGTAAAACTAGCAGTTGTTGGATCCAAAAGCTTGCCAGGTGGTGGACTTGCACAGAGATGAACTGCTTGTACCGTGTGACAGCTCCACTGGGTTCAAGGAAAGGTCCCTAGCAGGTCTTCATGGAGAGAATTGAAATGGGAGCCATCTGAATTGAACTGACCTTTTGATGATAAAAGGCTCTCAATTTCTTTTGCAAACCACCTCTTAGTCTTCATTAGCCAAAGCACATGCATCAATAAAAGAAATTGATTTTATCAAGTAATATTCATATCTAATTTATCTCAAGAAATAAACCTGCACTGTGACTACCTTCTTGGTAGCAAGATTCATTTTTAGGCTTGGCTTTCCCCTGCACAGCCTCTGCAGTTGTTGGACTCATGTCCAGTATCCCTAAAATGCTGAGCTTTGATGTGCAGGATAAAGAGAGGTCTAGGAAAAATATGGGAGGAAATAGGAGTATCAACTTGGCAAGGCTGAAATTGTCATTCTCAAAGATGCCAAAGGAGCACTATTTCTGGAGAAGCAAACCAAACTCTGCAGGTTCCTTGAACATATTTAATCAACCTTGGTCTGAGCTTTGCTTTTTGCTTCTCATCCAGCTGGCAGCTGTGTTGTCTAGACTTTTTCATTGGGTTCTTATTTGTTTTATGTGTTTCCTTCAATATCCCCAGTCCCGACTGACAAGTCAGAATGAGGCCATGGCCCTGCAGTCAATAAGAAACATCAGAGGCAACTCTCACTGCGTGGACTGCGAGGCACAGAGTAAGTACAGCCCCTGCTAACGCAAGAGCTTGGCTTTTCAGTGTTGACATTGACCCCTTCTCCTTGACCAAGACTTGCATGAACACCCACCACGGGCTTTGTCTCTCTGGCATTATATTCTGGTGCATGGTTTGCACATGTTCGTTATGGAGTCTGCTTAATCAGGCTTATTTTATGTTAATTCACATTTAATATATACTATGTCAAATGAGTCCTGATATTTTTGTTATTGTTCCTCTGTATCGTTTCACTTCCGCTTTAAATGTGAGCATTTCTTTGAGAAGGAGAAAATAGTGGGCTGTTTGCCATCGGTTACTCCCATTTTCCTCCTATTTGGGGGTGGAGAGGGCATGTGAGCCTTGGCAATAGTCTCGGAGCAGTAAAGCTGGATTTTGTGTTTCCTTGTCAGAAGGAACCAGTCATTGCTCATTATATCCAGATACTCAAAAACTGATTTGGGATTTTTCCCCCCTTTGTGTTTCTTTCCCCTTTTTATTTTTTAAACATATACTTAATGTTCAGGAAAGTGTTCTCAAGAAGACTTTGAGCTGCTGTTCACCTCACTAACCCCAGCTGAGGTCATTATTCTTTTGCTCTTTAGTTCCAGGGGTTTGTAACAAAGCCATGAAAAGGAAGTACTCTTGCTCCAAAGCAATTAGTTGTAGAAGCAGAAGGAATGAGAACTTGGGCATCTTTATTTCTTTGGTATCTGAAAGCCAGAACTTTTCTTGTGATTTCAGATGTGCTTAAAATGGAAAAATATTCATTTATTTTTGTTTGTGTCAATGTCAATGTTTGTTTTTATTTTTTTTTTGAGACTCACTGTTTAGAAATTAGACTACTAATCTAAGCCATTTTAACAACCCAGTTAACTTTAAAGCAAGCATTCCTACAGATACACAGGTGCTTTTGCATGATTAATTCTCTGTCCGCATAGTTAGCGATTTAAGGTGATTGGGTCACCCATCAACAAACCTATTATCCCTTGCCTCAACTTCAGAAGGGTTGAAGGGGATGCAGTTAGCATTAGCAGGCATTTAAAATGAAGTTTTTTTCCAGTCCGTGCCATCAAAATACGCTTCCCTTACAGATTTATTGATTTCAATTGCTGCTTTTGAAACCTGTCAGGTATTTATGGGTTGTTTGCAGGAGATGGATCAAAAACCAAGGCAGCCGCTCTGTCCCCGGCGGTTGAGCACACACTGATAAGAGCCTTGGCTGACTTGGCCTTTGAGCACTTGCATCTTGTCAAAACAGCTTGTTGACCTGTTTGGAGGTGATCCTTTATAAAAATATCATAGGGACGTCTTACCAACAGGGAGAGAAAATAGCAGCATTATGTTCTCTGGAGTAGTAATCCAGCAACAAATTTGGTAGTTTGGCCTGGATTTTAATGTACAAGGCCAGAACTTCTCTTATTTAATAGTGTTGATTATTAGTGTGATAGCCATCGAGGTTTACTCCCAAGCTTGGATAAAAAGCTTAGATATAGTTCGAGTAAAATGTTTCAGAGATGCTGTGCTAAGGTCTTCCCGTGTCCTTGATGCATATTGGCTTAGTTGAAGTACTCGCAGTTGTGAGCAGCCCACATTGTGCAGTGCTCCTCATTCCTTCCCCACTCCCTCTTTGCTGCTGGGTGTA